>JAMXDD010000003.1:21389343-21391843 GCA_024733475.1 Syzygium grande | reverse complement strand
AGCAAGGGGTAGACCAGATTCAATTGACAAGAAACTCACTGTCATCTGAACTAACAGATGGGCATTTGGTCTAGTGGTATGATTCTCGCTTTGGGTGCGAGAGGTCCCGAGTTCGATTCTCGGAATGCCCCAATATTTTTTATTTTATGCAAAATTTTAAACAAGTGATGAGATCACACTGAAGCAGAGGCACTGGAATAATGAAGCAAATCAGGTAAGATAGTTTACAGTAGTAATTGCAATAGCAACCTGCTTACTCCTTTGAAGTCAACTCAGGATGCAGTACTAAATATTCATAATGCAGGAACTTTTTCATGTAGATCACACGTCTAGATCAATTGCAAAATTAATAAGATAAAAAAATACAAAGAAAACATTAATATCAAAAGGACCAGCATGAAGCAGCCAAGCTAGGGGATATATGCCAGAGCCACTCTTTGACAGACCAAGCGGCATCAGTTTGTACTAATTCAGGTCGAACAAGAACCACATGTTGATACATAACACAGATCTAGCAGACTAGCACTACGTGGAAAACTACCTTCATCAGGAGCAAAATGATACTGTGACTACATGCCTATCCAAACTGTCCAGCATATTAATGTAACGAAACTAAAAGGTATTGCTCAAAATATAAGAATTGTTGGAGACCAAAATATAATAACACAAATAGTTAGAGACCAAAATATAAGAATTGTGATCCTCAACAGTATTTAGGTAAATTTAAGATCTTGTTGTGGAAAGAACCATGTAGTCAAGACACAAAAGTAAAAAAAACCTTCCCTTTAAGGTGGACAGCATCTTGTGCTCTTCCATTTTTTTTTTTTGGGTTTCTGAAGAACGGTAGCTGATATTTGATGGAACCTTTCATAGCAGACCGTTAAAAGTATCACAAACAGGGCATTTGGTCTAGTGGTATGATTCTCGCTTAGGGTGCAAGAGGTCCCGAGTTCAATTCTCGGAATGCCCCGTCTTTATTTTCTATATTCTTTTTTCTTCTTCTTGCCCAATGAAAATTTAGATTTAATACACAGAAGCCAGACCATACGTAAACAAGCAACAAGCTAGTACTTTCTGACAAGATCATTCAAAAGTAGCTAGAAGCTGCTTGGGTCAGCTAGTCACATGCTAATTAATAAAGTACATAATCTTTCCCAGACCAGAATAAACTAAGACATGAATTGAGGAATGACAAAAGAACTTAGACAAAGCCAGACGAAGATGAATATAATGAAAGGCCAGCTAGAATCATGCGAACCACCAATCGCAAAGCAGGGTGAAGTAGGTTCTTCCTCTTCCAAAGTATAGAGGAAGAGGGGTACATGCTAGCCCCTATCTTGGCCCATTTCATATGCTACTACCCCTTGACACAGAAGGTACATTACATTCATAGTGCAACCTATAAGAGGGCAGGCAGACATCACAATGGCCTCCTTGACATAAATCGCTTCAATTCTCCACACCGAGTTGATCCCGACTACAAAAAATTGCACACATTAGTCGACAAAAGCAACTTATCCGATAGTCATGATAGCGAATTGGAATGCACATACACCTCACTCTGCCTGTAGGCTAAGGGCAAGAATTAGAATGGATTGGCAGTATCCAGTGTATTGTGAAGCTCCATGACAACCATAAGATTCCATGACCATAAAGTACTAAAAAGGGCTGCTCGTAGATACCATCTCTGGACCATTTGCAGAAGTATACTAAAACCAAGTCAAATAAGCAAGGGGTAGACCAGATTCAATTGACAAGAAATTCACTGTCATGTGAACTAACACATGGGCATTTGGTCTAGTGGTATGATTCTCGCTTTGGGTGCGAGAGGTCCCGAGTTCGATTCTCGGAATGCCCCAACCTTTTTTGATTTAATGCAAAATTCAAAACTAGTGACCGGATCACGGTCAAGCAGAGGCACTGGAATAATGAAGCATTTAAGTCAATCAGGTACGATAGCTTAAATTTTAATAAAACAATAGCAATCTGCCAAATTTTGTTAGAAAACAACTCAGGATGCAGTACTAAATATTCCTAACACAGATAATTTTTTTTTATGTAGATCACACTAATAGATCCATAGCCAATAATAAGATGAAAAACATACAAAGAAGACATTTAAAATGAAAAGTATCAGAATGAAGCAGCCAAGCTAGGGATATCTTCCAAAGCCACCCTTTGAGAGACCAAGCACCATGACCGTTTCTGCTACTTCAGGTCAAACAAGAACCACATCATAATATATAAAACAGATCTACCAGACTAGTAGTATGTAGAGAAACTAACT
This sequence comes from Syzygium grande, assembly GCA_024733475.1. NCBI lineage: Eukaryota > Viridiplantae > Streptophyta > Magnoliopsida > Myrtales > Myrtaceae > Syzygium > Syzygium grande. The sequence continues at coordinate 21,389,556 of JAMXDD010000003.1, read as the reverse complement.
TCATCAGGAGCAAAAATTATACTGCAACAACATGCCTATCCAAACTGTCCAGCATATTAGCATAACGAAACTAAAAGTAATTGGAAGACACTTTATCTTCATTGTGGCCATGAGACACCTAAGGCCAATGTCAGAAATCCAATAATTTTGATCAAAGTTGCCAACAGGATACAATTATCAATAACCAATGCGAGATTCAAATCTTATTACCTG
>JAMXDD010000003.1:13762557-13804835 GCA_024733475.1 Syzygium grande | reverse complement strand
GAACTTTATTATCATAAATTCATTGATAAAAATTAGTAAAATGTGAATTAAAACCTAAGTGAACTTCATTGATATAAATTTATTGAAAAAAATTAGTAAAATGTGAATCAAACCGTAAATGTTTGATAAAAAAAAAAAATCTTAAACTCTAAGTAACCGGTCGGTCCAGTCCGGTTCCCGGTCCTAAAATCAATCGGTCCGGTCCGCGGTTCTCAAAATTGGGAACCGGTTCTCTCGGTCCGGTTCTCGGTTCCACCTTGGAACCGGACCGGGCCGGGAACCGCTCACCCCTACTCTTAACACGCTCTCCAACTCTTGAATATTAGCTTCGGACGTGTCCTTTCTGAGAGCGGGCACAGCCTCAGGGAAATTTGTCAACAACCTCGGGGTCGCTGGAATCGGGCGAGCTTGAGGCTCGCCAGATTAGCAAGGCTCAAGCCTCGCCCGAGGCCGGGGAGCTCGAGCTTCACCGGCCTTCGGCGAGGTTGTCCCGCCTCGGTGGCCAGTCGCCATGGCCGACCATTGGCCGGAATAAAAAAAAAAAGAAAGAAGAGAAAATAAAAAATAAAGATAAAAGAAAAAGAGAAAAAAATTAAATTTCGATTTTTTAAAAATATTTTTGTAAAGAGGGAGAGAGTGTGTGGATGGGTCTAGTAAATGGGTTGGACATGGGTTCTAAACTCAACCCATTTAGACCCATTTATCTTTAAGTTTTAAAATTTAAAACCCATTTAAGGTTAACTCTTTAAAATTAAAGTGACCCATATATGACCCATTTATTTTTAAATGGGTCATATATGGGTTTAAGACCCATATTGACACCTCTAATAAAATGTAATCAAAATATATATTGTAATTAAATTTAGGAAAAAAAGAGTTTCTCCATTTATCTGTAATCGAAACCGGGCCCGTACCGGTTCTGATTCTGAACAGTAGGCCCGGTCAATGGGCCGGTCCCGGATTTGAACCAGGCCGAAATCGGCCCATGGCCATGTCTAAACATGGTGCAATGTACAAAAGTTTAAAATATGGTGCAAGGGGATAATTGAGTGGATCGTCCGGAACATCACGCAAACCATCAAAGTGGGCACGAAAGTACACTCTGACACGCAAGTTCTCTTTATGCAAAGCCCGCATAAAATAATCGTAGAATTTCCGCTTGCATCCCAACAGTCAAGGAAGCCCCGTCGATCCTGTCCATTCCTTAAATGTTAAGGCATGCTCACTCCACAAAGGAAAAGATTAAGGGATAACCGCACAAATAATGATGTAATTTTTAAAATTTTAATTTATTTAGCATAATCTTTTTAATTTTAACTTAATATTTAATATAATCTTTGAAATTTTACATTGAATAAAATGATTTATGAATTTTTGGTACATATTCAATATAATCCTTAAATTATATGAAAATATTTATTATAGTCCTTACATTAATTCAAGTTTATAGATTATATCAAATATTTTCATATAATTTAAGCACTAAATTGAATATGTACAAAAAATTCAAGGATGATATTGAATAAATTAAAAGTTCAGGGATTATATTGCATATTGGGTTAAAGTTCGCAGATCATATGAATAAATTAAAAATACAGAAACATATTATATATTAAAAAGCAAAGTTCGTAAATTATTTGTGTCATTTTTTTAAGGATTAAATCTTTGAATATGCAAAAAAAAAAAAAAAAAGTAAGTAAGAACGAAAAAACCAAGAACTTGACGGGTACCACGTTGGCTGCATCTGAATGATTCTCTAACGAGTATCGGATTATCCAACGTACTGCCACCACTGAAAGCTCTGTTTTTCCTGCTTGTTTCCTTTGGGCCCCTCCCAGTTTTCCTGTTCTCTGCACAAGGACAAGAGCTGTAGATAAGCACTCGAATTTTCTTGATCACCTCAGCTTTTTCTGAACACTCTTTGAGCTCGATCACGATCCTTCTCACTTTCTCCGTCAACATGAACCGGTTCTTCAAGAGCTCACTGACCCACCATCTCTCTCTCGGCCTCAGGCAGGTCGGCACCAGATTCAGGAACCGCCCTCGCGGTTTCGCTCGCTGGGGTGGCGGCGATGGCGGCGATCCCGAGCCAGAGTCGTGGAGATCAATGGAGGGTCTCGTCCGTTGCTCGGCCAATTACGCCCCTCTTACTCCCATCAGCTTCTTGGAGCGGTCAGCCAAGGTCTACAGGGACGCGACCTCGGTGGTGTACGGCGGCGTGAAGTACACTTGGAGTGAGACTCACGAGCGGTGCCGTAGAGTGGCCTCTGCTCTGTCCCGGCTGGGAATTTCCCGGGGCGATGTGGTGAGTCGGAGTCGGAGTTGGTTTTGAGTTCAATACCCTGTCATGGTCTGTATCGTCGGGCAAAATTTGGTCGTTCGAAACGCAAATAGTTGTGCATTGGTTCAGGCGAATAATTCGTATTAAGTTCACTGGTACATGCCTTCTGGTTTGATTTATGAGTTGTATCTCTTTCTTTTGTCTACTGCATCAGTTTCTTCATCTAGGCAAAATTTGATCCGTTCTGGTTTGATTTGTGTGAAACTTTGTTTCGGTCCATGTGCCTCAAATTAACACCTTTCTCCTTCAAAGGGTATGGAAAATGATGACTGGAATTGTCTTCTCTGTTAGTGTGTGATAATGATTCATCTAGTTCATGGCAGTGATTTGACTTAAAGATGAGAGAGGATTAAGCTTAGGGTGTTGTATCTCTGAACAGGTGGCCACCTTGGCTCCCAACGTCCCTGCAGTGTACGAGCTGCATTTCGCGGTCCCCATGGCTGGAGCGATCCTCTGCACGCTCAATGCCCGGCATGACCCATCCATGTTGTCGATACTTCTGAAACATTCAAGTGCCAAGATCATTTTCGTGGACTATCAGCTACTCGAAGTTGCTCGCTGTGCAATTGATATGTTTAACAAGACAGAAACAGAACCCCCGATTCTAGTCCTTCTTTCTGAATCGGATGGTTCTGTTCCTCTGCATCCTTCAGGCATTTGTGAGTATGAAGGGCTCGTGGCCTCGGGGTCTGGCGATTTCGAGGTGTGCCGTCCACACAATGAATGGGATCCTATCAGCATAAACTATACTTCCGGGACGACATCACAGCCCAAAGGAGTTGTCTATAGCCATAGAGGTGCGTATCTAAATTCGATCGCGACATTTCTTCTTCATGAGATGGGCTCGATGCCGGTTTACCTGTGGACAGTGCCTATGTTTCATTGCAACGGATGGTGCTTGACTTGGGGAGTTGCGGCACAAGGCGGCACCAACGTGTGCCTCCGAAAAGTCTCTCCAAAGGGAATTTTTGATAGTATTGCTATGCATAACGTGACTCACATGGGTGGAGCGCCGACTGTCTTGAATATGATTGTTAACTCAGCGGTAGATGATCGACGGCCTCTTCCTCGCAAGGTGGAAATCATGACGGGTGGTTCGCCGCCGCCTCCACAAATCCTATTCAAGATGGAAGAGCTCGGTTTCAGCGTGTCGCACTTGTATGGCTTGACAGAAACTTACGGTCCGGGGACGTACTGTGCGTGGAAGCCCGAGTGGGACTCTCTGCCCTCTGACCAAAGATCAAAAATCAAAGCTAGACAAGGGGTTCAACATCTCGGCCTCGAGGAAGTCGACGTTAGAGATCCAGTCACAATGGAGAGCGTTCCTAGTGATGGTAGATCTCTAGGAGAGATCATGTTCAGGGGCAGCACTGTCATGAGCGGGTATTATAAGAATCAGGAAGCGACGGACAAGGTATTCGAGGGCGGATGGTTTCACAGTGGAGATCTTGCAGTGAAGCATCCCGATGGCTACATCGAAGTGAAAGATCGTTTGAAAGACATTATAATTTCGGGAGGAGAAAATATAAGCACCGTGGAGGTAGAGACAGCTCTGTACAGCCATCCGGCAGTTCTAGAGGCTGCGGTGGTCGCGCGTCCCGATAATCACTGGGGCCAAACGCCTTGCGCATTCGTTAAGCTAAAGGAGGGATGTGACGTCGATGCTCAGGAGATCATAGGATTTTGTCGAGATCATTTGCCTCATTACATGTCTCCTCGTACAGTCGTGTTCGAGGATTTGCCTAGAACTTCGACTGGAAAGATTCAAAAGTTCATTCTGAGGGAAAAAGCAAAGGCCATGGGCAGTCTCTCATGAACCAAGCATTTCACAATCTATCCCCACACTTTATGTGATCATTATTATGTAGTGTCTCACAATTGACAGATTTTCACACAGTCGATGGTTCACAAAAGGTTTTTGGAGGTGACTAATTTGTGTTATTCATCATTTTGACCCACAGAAAGGCGAATACAGTTCATGTGACCTAAGAATAGGAATATCAAATTGCTCTTCTGGTATGCATTACACGGATACATCGAAATGAATGTGGCTTCTTGCTTGCCGGCCAGCTTCCATCTCTGTTACATTTCATCGAACTAAGAGGAAATTAATCTTTTTTTGCCTTGGCAGTTTCGCCGTGTAATCATTTAGCTCATGCAGATGCTTGCGCTCTATACTGATTTAAATCTAGGCGGACGATGTAGGGATGTTCAACTGAGCCGCAAGTAGCCAATGTCCTCTCTTCACTCTGCTGGTTAATGACGGTAATAGTGTGCGAGCGGATTTCCTTCCAGATCCACCATGAATACTCCCCCCGTTGTTGTCGAGGAGGGGTTGCTAAGTACTTTTTCAGCATCGCCATGACATTTCGGATGGGAGGGTATTTGAGCGCCGGCTCTGCGTACGCCGTCTTTGCCTGCCAAAGCAGCAGGTGGTCAGATCATGAACGCTCGCTCAGCATGAATCCCATCTGCTGATGCATCATATTGAACAGAGAATAGCATATGTATGCTTATGAACTTACCGCAGCTATAGCGATCCAGCAGTAGCCTTGTCCGTCGTAGCGGACTTCATCCGGCATGCCAGGTAAGTTGATCGATGAATTTGTTTTCCTTTCCCTTCCACTCGCTGGTGAGGTAATGTCTTCGGCACATGTGCCTGCAATTATCGAGCCAATTGACAGGTTGAACTTTGCGTTGTATTCATCTAGACCCGTCAATAGCATTTCCAATGCTTCCGACATCTTCGGGGAAGCATTTTAAGATAGAGTCGCCGATGCGAAGGACTCGATGAATCATTTAATCCAGTGATACCAGTGTGTACTTAAATGGTTGTCCAATGAAATACGACGAAATCTGGATTGGGTGAAGCTGCGATGCCATTTGCGAAGTAGAGGTCACGGACGAGCACTTGAGTATCGTGGTCATGGGATCGAAGCTCACGAACTACCTTCTAAGATGGGGCTGAATTATATTCCCCTATTCAAATTTTAGCAGAACTGGGACGACCTGGTAATCCTGATTTTTTGAATACACTTATTATCTAGAATGCGATACATGCGAAATTTCGTGAAATTCCTTATACTATATATGTAAGTTGTTCAAGTATATGACATCGGGATTGATATGAAGTATCGAAAACTAAATGTTTCATGTCCCATAACGATGATCGAGCTCTTCATGTATTCTGGGAGAATTTCTACCGTATTTGAGGAAATTACCACCACCGGACATGCCCATGACAGCAGGTTATCTTGAAAGCTGTCTCAATTGATTGTAACAAAAGGGTCGGGCCGATTTACAATGCGAATCCGTTAGCATTGGCCCGTGACGATGTTGTCGGGCCCCTTTCCATTTCATGTGATAACGTTCAACATTCGACTTGTTTTAGTCTGGAGATGTTATGGAACCAATATATAAAATCGGCCCAAAAAATTAAGAACGACTCGAACCATTATTAAGGGAAAAAACAAAATCGATTGAATTAGTAGAAGCTCGATTCAGTTACAGAACGAGAACGCATGAAGTTGGAGAGAAGTGTTCTTCAATAAACGATAAGTCGTACCTTCTGCGCAAGGTTGAGATTGTGAATTTAGGATAAGTTGAGATAGTTGAATATTGTCGCGACCTCCCGAAAACGGCCCCGAGGCCTAAGAGGGTTGGCTAATGGATTACTAAAATGCTGAACCTAGCTCGAGCTCTCCCGAACCCATACCAATTCGCGACTTAAGTTTGAATTATTAATATGCAAATCAATTTCATCTAGGAGTCGACACTAATCGGTTTTTGTGGGTCGATTAGACACCCAAGTGAAGCGCGGAGAAATGCTTCACTTCTACGAACCGGAGATTCAATGGGTGGGGACTTGATTACACTAATTGATAAACTAGTGCCCTTTCGGTACCTAATCTTGTTCAATTCGCCACCTAATATGTTCTCGCTAATCGAAGTCTCAAAATTCCGTTCCTAACTAAACTAACGGAAGCAACGATTAACATCTAAACCTAAACACGCATAATCAACTACATGCGAGGTTAGTTTAAATGCACAATTCAAAGTGTGTGAACTAAGTGACGTGCAATCAAATATGACATTAATCACACAATGGGGTAAGAAAACCCAATTCCAGACCCAAATGAAAATTCTGATTTTTGATTTTTTTTGAATTTTTAATTTTTTTTTTAACTTTTTTTTAAATTTTCTTGAAATTTTCTCAAAATTTTTTTTTTTTTGGAATTTTTTTTTCGAAAATAAAATAAAATAAAAAAAAAAAAAAAAATGAAATTCGGGCTTTTCTCCCTTTTTTTAAAAAAAGCAAGAATACATGCATATATTTTTAATTTTTTTTTTTTAAAATATTAAAATAATACAATATTAAAAAAAAAGGATAAATAAAATAAATAAAGAAACGGATCCGGTCGAATCTCCACATCCGACCGGATCGAACCGGGACTCGACACGTCGGCCCGGGTCCATGGACCGGGCTCGTTTGTTGAGCCCTGGCTAAAGTTTTTTAAATTTTTGTTTTTTAAGCGAAGGGCTCGGTAATTTTTTTTAAAAAAAAAAGGCTCACCCACTATATATAAAAAAACTAATAAAACTTGCCCAAATCCCAAACTTCCGGCCCAACTCCCATTCTAGCCTACCAGCGATACTCCGCGAAGCCGACTCCTACCCGACTCACGACTGACCCTGGCGCAACCCGTTCACGGCCCAACTTCATGTGTCACGACACCGCACGTTGGACTCGTGCCAATCCCGCCTCGATCCGTCTTAGGCCCCGCATTCCGTGCCGTTACTGGGCCTCCTCCTTCCCCGGCCGTCGGCTCGACTTACCTCTAAGGACCCAGCCTCAACCAGGCCTTCACGCCCCCAAATTCTCAGGGTCATTTTAACCCCATGGCCGAAGCCCTTGTTTCCTACTGTCGGCGACGCGACCAACCTCCGCTGCTGGTTCGGGTCGAACACCTAACTGGGGCCTTGTGATCCCACCCGGCCTACCGCTCGCTTTCCTCTACGGCCACGCTCGATCCTCGACGATTTGACCGGCGGAGCACTAGGACCGGACCGATCCCCAAACCACAACCGGACAAAACAAAGGAGGAAGTGACTCGGCAAAACGTCAAGTTACGCGTGCGGTGAAAATGAGAGATTTTGGGCTCGATCGGAGTTCAAAAGCGGACCAAGAATCTCAACACGGAACACCTGCACGGGTTAGCGGGGGCAAATCCGAGGCATCACGGTGAACTTCGAATCGGCGGCGGTCGCGACTTCTCGACCGGCTCAAAAAATAAAGCCGCGAAAACGGTGGCGATTCCTTGCGGCGTTCCCTACCGGCTCGGCGGCGAATGGATGCGAGCGAGATAGATCGGACGAAGTCCGTTCGCCTCACTGCCTTTCTGGCGGGATCCTCGGGAAGCCAACCCGAACTCAACAAAATGCAAACTAGCAAGACTTGACCTAAACTTACAAAAACTTGGTATTTGGAGAAGGAAGGCGCATGTGGTTCTTAGCCCAGGAACACCGACAAAGTCTTTGGAGGATCTTGCCGATCTCTCTTCTCTCTCCCTCTCTCGGATCTCCTTTGCTTTCTCAGATCTCGCTCTCCCCCTCTGTCACTCTTTCTCTCTCTCTCTTCCTCTCTTGCCTTCTCCTCCACAACTCCCTCTCCGATTTCCCCCCTTTCCTCCCTCTCTCCTTCTCGCTCTCGCTCCTCTCTCCCTCGATCTCTGTTGCTCGGTCTCTCTCGCTCTCTGGATCTCTTTCTTCCCCCCCATAAAGAGCTCTCTCATTGATCTCTTCTCCCTTTTCTGCAAAAACACCCCCCTCCTTTTTGTCCTCTCTCCCCCTCGGAACTTTGCCCCCCTCTCTCTCCTCTCTTTTTTTGCTACCGTCTTTCTGCCCTTCTTGCCTTCCCTGTGTCGCCGGGGACTCAGAAGGGGAAGTGGGCCAGCGTTGACTAGTTCAACGCTGGCTTCTTCTTCTTTTTTTTTTAATTAACTAATTTTTAATTTTAATTAATTTTTTTTTAAATTTAATTTTTGAAAATGAACATGGAAAATATGTTCTAATAGGCCCTATTAATGCAAATGCACCTAATAACTATATGCCATGCAGTTTTAATGAAAATATTTTTGGTTTAGGGGTTAAAAATTAAACCCTAATTTTTATGCAATAAAACCCTAAATGATTTGGGCAAAATTTAAGTGTCAACAGCTGCCCCTCTTTGAAGGGGAGTTCGAAGAAGTTCCATTCAAAGATAAGAGACACTTAAATTTTGTTCATGGAAGGCATGAGAAGATGCATGAGATGATTGACGGGCTTATGATTGAATGAAGAGGGAGACATACCGTGTAAGAATGGGCCTTTGGCTACATGAAATCCTATTATGTGAGGAAAGGGACTCTAGGTTGCGAGAGCTCGCCAGGTCGATAGGGTGCCCCGGCTCAAAGCTCACCGAACAAGAAAAGAGGAGGACTCGCCTGCGAAACTTCGCTAGGTCGATAAGGTGCTCCGGCTGCGAAGCTCATGGGGCAATGAAAGAGGAGGACTCGGTCCTTGTGAAATCGGGGCTTCAAGAAAGATCCGAATCTTTTAAAATTAGGATTTTGGGAAAATACCCGAACTTTTTGAAATCGGAGTTTAAGGAAAGACTGGAACCTTTTATGAAATCGGGGTTTAAGGATAGATCCCGAACCCTTTGAAATTGGGGTTTAAGGATAGACCCAAAACCTTTGAAATCGTGGTTTAAGGTTGGACCACAAACCTTTTTAAAAAGCGTGGTTTAAGGTTGGACCACAAATCTTTTGATCTTGTGGTTTAAGGTTGGACCACAAACCTTTGATGCATGGTTTAAGGTTGGACCACAAACCTTTTGAAAAGCGTGGTTTAAGGTTGGACCACAAACCTTAGATGCGTGGCTTAAGGTTAGACCATAAACCTTTGAAAGCGTGGCTTAAGGTTAGACCACAAACCTTTGAAGCGTGGCTTAAGGTTGGACCACAAACCTTTTTTGAAAAGCGTGGTTTAAGGTTGGACCACAAACCTTTTTGGAAATAGTGGTTTACCACAAACCTTTTTGAAAAGCGTGGTTTAAGGTTGGACCACAAACCTTTTGAAAGCGTGGTTTAAGGTTGGACCACAAACCTTTTGGAAAGAGTGGTTTAAGGTTGGACCACAAACCTTTTGGAAAGAGTGGTTTAAGGTTGGACCACAAACCTTTTTGAAAAGCGTGGTTTAAGGTTGGACCACAAACCTTTGAAAGCGTGATTTAAGGTTGGACCACAAACCTTTTTGGAAAGAGTGGTTTAAGGTTGGACCACAAACCTTTTTTGAAAAGCGTGGTTTAAGGTTGGACCACAAACCTTTTTGAAAAAAACGTGGTTTAAGGTTGGACCACAAACCTTTTGAAAAGAGTGGTTTAAGGTTGGATCACAAACCTTTGAAAAGCGTGGTTTAAGGTTGGACCACAAACCTTTTTTAAAAGAGTACCTAGGTGTACATACCTTGTAGGTCGGATCGGTTTGCTTAAAAGCCCTCCATCGGCAAGGCTTGAAAAGACTCAGACACTTAGGGGTCCTTATCCGAGGGTTTGATAGATCGCCTATTGTGTCCTTGCCAGCAGGGTCTTGGGAATTCATGAATGCTTGGATGCATCTTAGCATTTCCGAGATCAGCTTGAAGGTTGGTGTTTGAGGAAACGTCATCATCTTATAGGATTAGTAATAACAGTACATGTTATAACAAGTGCTCTAGTAGCGAGTGCGTGTCGGGCAAGATAATATCACAATAGGCCATATCAAAATGGTATCATCAATGAAAAAGCATTGATTGCACGAGTAATTTAGGATAAACTCAATTGTTTGGAAAGCATTCAATATCCTTCAATATTGCAAAATTGTCTTAATGCATGGAGGACGTCATTAATCATCAAATTCCCTTAGGAGAAAGTCTTTTATCAAAGTGATGTTAACTTCCGAAGAGAGCCTATTAAGCATGCCAAACAGAATTCCTTAGTCCGAAAGGACTTTTCACATACTCTCAAAAGGCTGTTTGATCCCATCCATTGATGTGGGAAGTAAATATGATCTCTATATATCTCACACTATCAGTGTCGAAGGCTTCGAGAATCATTCGCAATAAGTACGCATTGACCGATCCAAGAGGTCTTTTAAAGGACCGTAATGTAGGTTTGGTCACGGTTTCAGCAATGAATGAGCATTAGCGGCTAAGGAGTGAAATAATTATCAATCAGCATCTCCATCGGGTTTACAAGTCAAGGAACCTTAAAATGAGATAAGATAACTTTGCCTCCACTTCTTCAAGCGATAGCTTGTTTGGAAATCCAAATTTCTATTTAAACCATCCCAATCAAGAGACTTTGAAGAAAGTTGTAACATTGGCTTGGGTAAAGGCTTGAAAGGCTTAGAAATTCTCAAATGGAATTTAGGAGTTGGTGACTATCATAGCATCATTACCATATTATCCAATCTTTTGGAGGCACTCGACTTTTGAAATTCAACCTGTCTCGAAAGTCCATTGACTGATAATTTTAATGTAAGAGCTTTGCTCTTTTGTCTAATGACTTTTGCTTTTGCAATGAATTTCTCTTTGCAAGCATTTTGCTTTTGACATTCCCTTTTTTTTTTTTGAGAAATTTTCTCTTGATGCAACTTTTTTTCTCTTTTTTTTTTTTTATGGGCATTGGCCTTACTTTTACCAGAACACAATTTTTTTTCATGCCCTCTAGTTTTTTTTTTTTTTTTGCTCATTTGAATCCTTTGAGCTCCTAGGACTTTCGAGATTTTTTTTTCACTTGTGACATAAGCATCAATCGTTATGGTAAATCATGTGCCTTTCCCCAAGGTGGGAAGACAATCACTACTTGGGCTTTAAAAATGAATATTTAGGCTCAACTTGGCTAAGCAAATGGTATGAGTGTTTGGTGTAGAGAAATGAATGCTCTTCTTCATTTTGGGATGTTTTGAGCTTCCATAAGGATTCACCTGAAGTTACCACAAAAAGATTAATGCAAGTAAGGGCAAAGAAGTCTTTCTCATCTTTTCCTCCAAAGCATGTCAACCAAAACCTCCAAATTTGCCCCGTTGTAGGGTGGTTCTTGACAGGGGTATTTTGTACAAATCATCCATATGTAAAGGCTCAAATGGGCTTTACTATGGTCACCTGTAGTGTGTAGGGTAGAGGAAAGAAATGCCTTTTTCACTTTGATCTATGTACTACTCGCGAATGAATCTCTTGCCCTTAAACAACACATGTTTTCTTTTTCGCTCAACTCTCAAAGTGTTTATGGGACGTGTTTGGGAATAGCTTGCCTTTCCTCATTCTAAGTATTTCTCACTTGGCATGATTAACATCTCCCTTTCATTTTGTCGAGATCATCACGGATTGACTAATCTCCACAGGGGATTTTGATTCAAAATGAATGACCCGTCAAACACTAAGGTAATTTTTGGATAAAGATGATATTCAAAATTTTCGTGAAAAGTTTGCTTTCACAATTCTATTTTTGTGTTCTTTTCTCAAATACATCAAAAACTCCCTCATTTTTGTGAAGAAAATTTTCATTTAATTTTCATTTGAATTTTGGAGGAAAAGTACTTACCTGCGGTATGGCGCTTGGCAACCCTGTAAAGAATTAGAAAGAAAGTGTTAGTGCATGAATCTTTATATATCGAAAGATTGGAAACGACACATCATTACCCTTCACTTGCATTTGTCCTTCGAGTCTTTGATGCTTCCTATCAAAGAAAAAAAGAATCATGGCAAAAATGGTATTAAAATGGACAATTGGAAACGATACCATTTGCTCTCATTTGAATTTTCCTTCCTGTGTACTTGACAACTCCCTTCATCCGCTTTAAATCGCCTTTGACTTTTTGGCACTTCTTATTTCAACGTTTGAGGGCATTGTCCCATGCGTGCTTTCCTTTTCATTGTAGTAAAATAGATGATTCGTCTTCATCGTGCTTTCTTGGAAGAAGGTGTTGTCACCTTGATCAAACATTGTTTTGTCTGCAAAATGAGAGACGGGCGAGTCATTTCCATTCTCGTTGGAATAATTCAGAACGATATACACCCTTTATTTTGGGGATAGCTCAATTCTGGACTAAGCCGTCCTCTTCGTGCAATCTAAATAAGCTTGAGCTTTTCCTTTGCAACTCCTTCTTCAGAGTTGCTTGATATTCTCTTAAGTGTTTGGAGGCACCGTCCACAACATGACCTGCCCTACATTTATCTGTCTAGCATATGTCTCTTTTGCATCCATCCACTTGTTGGAGGAGAAGGAACTTACTCACGTGCTTGATTATACTAAAGCTATTTGCCCCAACTAGATGACACTTGCCCTAGCTAGATGCTTTCTCTTCCGAAGACTTCAAGATGTTCAATACTCCTTCATGCCTTCTTCTGAGACACTTGTTTAATCTTCATGGTCCTTTGCTCGGGTCTTCACTTTTGATTATTTTGACTATTCGTATGCGCTCGACTATTTTTCACATGTCCCTAATTTAATGGACAGAAGTTCTTCAAATGCACTATTTTGCTCCATCATGACGCCGACCTTTCAATTGTCACAATGGGATGGACGGTTTAGCCTCGTCATGTCTTTCTAGCTAGAAGCATTATTGCTATGGTCAAACACATTCTTTATTTTGTGTTGAACCAATCGACTCCACTTTCTTATACTTCATGGACGGGGTTTACTGCCCTTTCAGTGACATGCCCTGTTTATCACCCTGCAAAAAGGGAATGGAACATATCATCTCCATTCTCAAATGAACTTAATTTAGGAATGATACATCCCTTTGTGCTAAATTGGATGGTTTTGTCGCGATTTGTTGACAGGAGGCGCTGCCCCTATGATCAGATACACTCCCCTTCAATGTGTATTGCCTCATCATGCTTTCTTGGAAGAAGTTGTTGTCGCCTTGGCCAAATACATTATTTCATCTGCAAAAAACGAGAGATGGCACAAGTCATTTCCATTTTCAGTTAGACTAATTTTGGGAACGATATACACCCTTTTCTTTTTTGGACGACGCAATTATGGACTAAGTTGTCCTCCTCATGCAATCCCGTCGATTCCCGAGAATTTGCCTTTTACGTCGACTCTTTTTTTGTCCTCACGAATTCTGCACAAGAGGAGGAAAAAGTCATCGTTTAAATAAATCGAATTTAACTTGGAACGATTACAACCTTTTACTCGGGGCACCATTTGATGGCTAATTTTTGCTCGTGTACATCCATGCCTTGAAGGATCATTTCGCAAACCACCAATAATCATCTCCACACTGGATTAAATGCTGAAAAGCTATTTGAAGGCGCAAAAATTGCAGCTACTAATGCTTAGCAATTCAAATGGATCATAGCTCGTTCCTCTTCTTGTCTTTTGACAATATCGTTTGATAGTCCGCATCCATATATGTGGACCCATCAAAGCATGAGTTATAGATGTCACTAACCCAGGAAGTAGCCTTGGTGCCGAGGAATCTTCGCACATTTCTTCTTTTGAGAAGGTTATCAAATTGATATGAGATTCTCCAAGAGAGAAATTTCTGTGGACTCTACTCCCGAGAACACTAGGGATCACTTGAAGCACAAATTTTAAGAGCATTTCTTTGTTCACGTTGATTTATTGAAGGAAGAAGTAGATTCACAAGTGCGACCCTAAGGTCAAATTTTGAATTTAGGAATGTTCAGATGACATCCCTCCTTGGTCTCTTTTCCCGAAAATGGTGAAGCCTTTATGCTTCAACTAAATTTCAAATGGTGAAGCTTTTATGCTCCAAATAAAATGCCTTAGATGCTTCATGGAGACCAGGGGACGCCATCTAAATTGCTACAATTAATAAAGTCCGCTCCATCTAAACCCACCACATTTGTCAAGTCGTATATGTGCTCCAACGCATTCTGTTCACCATATTTGACTCAAGCAAGTTCATGAAGCGGGCAGATACAATGAGATAAATCGAGAGTTTTTTTTTTTAGAAGTACAAGGCTCTCTCAGACTGGATGGAAACCTGGAAAAATCATTACGACCCAGATCCAAATCTTGCAAGGAGGCAATCCTTTCAAAATTATCGGGATTCTTCCCAAAAATCTCCAAGCATGCACCCATTTCCTAAAACCTTTATTGCTTTCAATCCGAAGCCGCTTCTATTCCAGTTTAAAATCTCAAGGATGCGAAAGAGACTTCATCATGCAAATGTTTGCATGAATCAAACGCCAATTGTGTTCCAAGAGATTACTTATGGAGTTTGAGAAGACGGATAGTATACTTTGAAACTTCAAGAAATTATGTCTTCTAGACCTGCTAACTTCGTTGCTAACCCATTGTGAGTAATGATTCTTTTCTTCTCATTATCCGTCCGCAAGTACAATGAGAATCACTTTATACTCTCTACGACGTAATTCCTTCGACGCTCATGCCTTGCTACATGCGCCTCAAGTTCAAAGGGCCCACACTTTGGTTTTGTAGGAAAGTGAACACCAATCTCGAACAACCTTTTCACTTTACCTGTTTTCGTGAAAGAAAATGGAAAACAAGTCAATTGTTGCATGAGAAGTTCTTATTGAACGACAACATTTTACCATCCCACGATATCCTTTTGCAAATCAACCTGCAAAATTGGCCAGGTGAAGAGATACAATTTTATGCAAGTCATTCTGAAACTCGTTTTCAAAATTTTTTAAAGGTAAGGCATAAAAGCCTATCTCGATGACTCAATTGGAATCACAGCAATTACTTTCAAAGGACAATGATCTAAATTAGAATCTCAGTTACTCAAAGACGTGAGTTGCATGATTTACAAAAATATCGATTGGGTTCACAATTAAAACCCAAATCGGAAAACATTGATTCCCAAGGATAACGTTTGAAAAACTCTTGAATAGAGGAGTGCAAACAAACAATCCCCTCGTTCTAACTCTAAAGTACACTTCCTTGCATGATTAAGCAAGAGAATTCCAAGAGATGATTGTTATGCATAACCTGCGAAAAGGAAGATAATGTTAGTATGTGAATGAAAAAGTGGTCTTTCACCGATGCTGCCTCTTATGACGAAAAGCGAGGCAACAATACATGCCCCATGATTCCTATTTGTGAGCATTTAGTATTTCGCCAAGATTTCATCGTAAGTGAAGACGCTATTAAAAGATCAAATCGCGGCTATCAATCGAGCGCCCTTTTTATTCCAAAAGTTTTGTCGCAAAATGCGGCATATCAAATTTGAAAGACTGATTTGCGATTTCATTTTTGCAAAAATGAGGTGATTCCTATTTTAAAAATTAATACACAAAAAGTGATTTGAATTTTGATTCCGAAATGTGAACAACAAAGAATTTTATTGAAAATGTGATTTCAATTTTATGCCCCAAGATGCAATCTTGACTTGAAAGAATTTTTGCACAAAAAATGTAATTTTAAGCCTATAACTGAAAGTTTAGACAAAACCATCTATTTTGGTAAGGCCAAATCAAAGGTGTCTGAGATTTATGCTCAAGGTTTACTGTCAAGAGTGATTGCCTGAAATTTTCAATTATAAGCTTAGATCACCTAGGACACTTTCGATTGATTTCCGTGAATTTCAAAAATGAAAGTTTGAACCAAAAGTAAGCAAGTAAAGAAAGAAACCATACTTACAGATGATGAACTTTCAATCACATAAACATGCGAATGTAATGTGTGACTCGATTTCTATTCTAAACGGCTTGACAAAATTGAAGCTACGAGGGTGGGATGACTAGTCGCAGCCCTCGCGTACTAAAATCAAGTCCTCGCGACTGCCTCGATCATGAATGATACCTCGATGTGACGCCTCGCAAGCAAAGTTAAACATTCTCGACACCAAGAAGGAAACTTTCGGGATTGAGTTGGGCAACCTCTACTACGCGGCCTTGCGGTCAAGTCGATCCAACCCAATACCATCCTAAACATTCCTAGTGCGGCCTAGGACCGACGGGCGGGTTGTGTATGCCATAGTATAGTGCTAACGCAATAAAAACATACACAACAATTCATATGTAATCACCACTTCAAAATGTAAAACAAACATTCATTCCAAAACCTCAAATCTGCAAAACAAGGGGTTAACAATCATTCATTCAAATGCAAGAACATTCACATTAAGGACATAATTGAACAAGATAAACGGCCTAAGTCCACTAAGAATTTTATCAATTCCCCAATGAGTCGCCAAGCTGTCGCGACCTCCCCGAAATGGCCCCGTGGCCTAAGGGGGTTGGCTAATGGATTACTAGGCTAGAACCTAGCTCGAGCTCTCCCGAACCCATACCAATTCGCGACTTAAGTTTGAATTATTAACATGCAAATTAATTTCATCTAGGAGTCGCCACTAATCGATTTTTGGTGGATCGATTAGATACCCAAGTGAAGCGCGGGAGAAATGCTTCACTTCTACGAACCGTAGATTCAATGGGTGCGGGGACTTGATGACACTAATTGACAAACTAGTGCCCTTTCGGTACCTGATTTTGTTCAATTCGCCACCTAACATGTTCTCGCTAATCGGAAGTCTCAAAATTCCGTTCCTAACTAAACTAACGGAAGCAACGATTAATATCTAAACCTAAACACGCATAATCAACTACATGCGAGGTTAGTTTAAATGCACAATTCAAAGTGTGTGAACCAGGTGACGTGCAATCAAATATGACATTAATCACACAATAGGGCAAGAAAACCCAATTCCGAGACCCAAATGAAAATTTTGATTTTTGATTTTTTTTTCTGAATTTTTAATTTTTTAAAAAAAATTAATTTAGATTTTTAATTTTTTAATTTCTTTTTTTAATTTTTCGAAATTTTCTTGAAATTTTCTCGAAATTTTTTTTTGGAATTTTGGAATTTTTGAAGATTTTTATTGAAAAAAATTTTGAAATTTTTTTTTAAAAATAAAATAAAATAAAATAAAATAAAAAATTAAATGAAATTCGGCTTTTCTCCCTTTGTTTTTAAAGAAAGCAAGAATACATGCATATATTTTTAATTTTTTTAAAAATATTAAAATAATACAATATTAAAAAAAGGATAAATAAAATAAATAAAGAAATCGATCCGGCCGGATCTCCACATCCGACCTAGATTGAAACCCCGGACACGCACGCCCGGCCGGGTCCGAAGATAGACCGGGCTCGTTTGTTGAGCCCGGCTAAAGTTTTTGAAATTTTTTTTTTTTAAACGAAAAGCCCAGCCCGAATGTTTTTAAAAAATAAGGGCCCAAATTTACTATATATAAAAAAAAGGTTAATACCACGAAAAACCCTAAACCCAGACACTTGTGACACATTTACCCCAAACTATTTTTTTTTCATAAAAACCCCAAACTCCACACATCTGACAATTTTACCACTGAACATACTATAAAACCCCAAACTGGTACACATGTGACAATTTTACCCCAAACTAATTTTTAATATTATTTTTTTTTTTTTTTTTTTTTTTTTTTTCTTTTTTTTTTTTTCATTTTCAAACTCGGCCGTCGTCGATCCGTGACCGTGCCAGGAACCAAGGCAAGGCCGATCCTCGCTGCCT
Source organism: Syzygium grande (assembly GCA_024733475.1). Lineage (NCBI taxonomy): Eukaryota > Viridiplantae > Streptophyta > Magnoliopsida > Myrtales > Myrtaceae > Syzygium > Syzygium grande. Next base: position 13,786,923 of record JAMXDD010000003.1, on the reverse strand, counting down.
GAGGGCAAAGGCGACCCTCGCCCACTCGGGGCGCCCCCTCCCTCACCTGTTGCCCTCTAGGGCTCACCCTCGCCCGGCGGCAGCCGAAGCTCACCCTCCTAGACTCACCCTCGCCAAGCGGTGAGAATTCGCCCCTTCTTCACCTTCCTCCAAGCCGGGAGGCGGCCCTTGCCGCCCAGCTTTAAGCCTCTTTCTTGGGTCATGGGGCCGGCGATCGACCAAAGTTTGAAAATGAAAAGAAAATAAAAGAATAAAAATAAAAAATTCGAAAAAAATAAAAAATAATATTAAAATTTTAATTCTGTGGTAAAATTGTCACATATGTACCAATTTTGGGTTTTTGTGGTAAGTTCAGGTAAAATTATCACAGTGTACCAGGGCTGGGGTTTTGATGGTCAAAAAAAAGTTCGAGGGTAAAATTGTCACAGTGTACCCATTTTGGGGTTTTTATGGTCAAAAAATAGTTTGGGGTAAATGTGTCACAAGTGTACCAGGTTTATGGTTTTTCGTGGTATTAACCCTAAAAAAACTAATAAAACTTCAGCCCAAGTCCCAAAATTTCGCCCAACCGTGAAAGGCCCAAAACCGGTCAGACCTGCGAACTTGACTCGCCGACCCGACTCACCGACCCGACTCACGAAAACCCTATCGCCGGACCCGACTCACCTGACCCGATTCACGGTCGCCCCACGCCAAGCGGAGCTCGCTTGAACATCGGCCACCGCTCCGCTCGTGGAGTCCGTGCCTCCGTCGGCGCCGGCCCGACAATTCATTCGCGTCGCTTTGGTGCCCTCGCCTTCCGACGGTCGCTCGACTCGCGTGTCGGCCGCTCCCTCGGCCGTGACCGGAGGAGCGCCGGTCTCCGGGCCCGGCCTCTGTGGGCAGGGGTTTTCGGCCGGCCCGGTAGAGCCCTTGCTCGCCATCGGGCGAGGCACCCCAACCTCCACGGTCGGGGTTTGAGTCGAACTGAACCAGCCCGGATCTCGACCGGGGCTAGGCGCTTGTTTTCCCTATGGCCACGCTGGCGACCTCGGCGACGACCAGGTGGAGCACTAGGACCGACCGCATCCCCAAAACCACAACCCGACGAAACAAAGGAGGGCGACTGCGCAAACGTCCAAGTGGTAGGCGTGCCGCGGTGAAAATGAGAGATTTGGGCTCGATCGGAGTTCAAACGGGACTAAAATCTCAACATCGAATACACGAAGAAGCGAGGGGCAAATCGAGGCATCATGGCGGGAACTCGAATCGGCCGGCGGGCCCGCGACTCCGGCCGGTGAGCGAGCAAGGGAAAGAGCGGGGTGGCGATTCTGCGGCAGCCCCTCCCGACTCGGCCGGCGGCCCGAATGGGTCTGGGGCGAGATAGATCGGATGAAATCCGTTACCACCGCTTTTCTAAGCGGGATCCTCGGGGAACCGACCCGACTCAACAAAATGCAAACCAGCAAGACTCGACCCTAAACTTACCAAACTTCGCGTGGAAGGAAGGAAAAGCGTGTGGATTCTCGATTCCAAGGACACCAACACAGCGAGTGCGGAGGATGTGGCGATCTCTCTGCTCTCCCTCTCTCGGATCTCCCTCTGCTTTCTCGATCTCGCTCTCCCCTCTCTGTCGCTCGGTCTCTCTCTCTTCCTCTCTTCTCCTCCATAACTCCCTCTCCGATTTCCCCCATTCTTCCTACTCTCTCCTTCTACGCTCTCGCTCCTCTCTCCACAGCGATCTCTCGCCGCCGGTCTCTCTCTCTCTCTGGATCTGCTTTTTTCCCCCCAAGAGCTCTCTCACGATCTCTTCTCCCCTTTTCTGCAAAAACACCCCCTCCTTTTGTCCTCTCTCTCCCTCGGAACTTTGCCTCCTCTCTCTCCTCTCTTTTTTGCTTCAGTCTGCTGCCCTTCTTACCTTCCCCAGGTCGCCGCAGAGACTCGGAAGAGGAAGGGGCCAGCGTTGACTAGTTCAACGCTTCTTTCTTCTTCTTTTTTTTTAATTAACTAATTTTTAATTTTAATTAATTTTTTAAATTTAATTTTTGAAAATGAACACGGAAAATATGTTCTAATAGGCCCTATTAATGCAAATGCACCTAATAACTATATGCCATGCAGTTTTAATGAAAATATTTTTGGTTTAGGCGTTAAAAATTAAACCCTAATTTTTATGCAATAAAACCCTAAATGATTTGGGCAAAATTTAAGTGTCAACAAATATGGATTTGAAACAGTATTTGTAGGGTTTAGTTTGCTAGTCACTCGAAATGTATAAATTCTCTTCAGTGAATTTTGAAACTCTAATCCTATCACCAGCTTATTATTTTATCAGATGTATAGATAGTTAGTTAAATATTCTGACAATAGGTTAATGTTGGTCATTTGTACAAGATCGCGTCTCTCGGGTAGAAGGACGGCTGTGTCAATAATATTTAACACCGAAACCTTTGCTTTGGTAGAGTAACTATAAATAAGGGTTAATATCACGAAAAATCCCAAACTAGTATACCTGTGAAAAATTTATCCCAAACTAATTTCTAACATGAAAAACCCAAAACCGTTACACCTGTGAAAAATTTACTTTTGTTAGTTTCCGTTAAATTTCACTGTCAAATTGCTGAGTTGGATGACACGTGGCAGTTGACAGGTATACTAGTTTGAGGATTTTATCCTTTGTTTGTCACAGGTTTACATGTTTGTGGATTTTTGTGGCATTAATTCATTGTCACAAGTGTACCAGTTTAGAGTTTTTAGTGATCAAAAAATTAGCTTGGAGTAAATTTATCACAAGTGTATCAGTTTGAGATTTTTGGTCGTCAAAAAATTAATTTAGGGTAAATTTATCACAAGTGTACCAGTTTGGAGTTTTTTGTGTTATTAACTTCTAGCTAGAAAGGTTTGACTAAAAAAAGAGAGATACCAAAAGCAATGCTTACATCAAAGTTAGAGAAATTAATGACAATCTAAAGATAAACACTGATGCTTCTTACGTGAAGGCGTCTCCGACGGGAGCAATTTCATGCTTGATCTGATACGATTCGGGGGTTCTCCGCAACGGTTTTGCTAGATTTGTTTCAGCTTTGTCCACTGTTCAGCTACAAGCCCTAGCTCTTCTCGAAGGACCGAAGTAAGTGCAGAAGAGAAAAAGCGAAGCTGTTTAGTTTGAGTTAAATTGCTTGGCAATAGTCAATGCCATCAAGAGTTCACATAAGCCTTTGTGTGAAGCCATTGCATCGGGTGGCTAAAGGCTAGAGACAATGTCTTTTCCTCAAATTAGGTTGCCAATAAGAGGTATGCAAAATGGATCGTCCAAACTGAAAATTGCCCGGACCAAACCGGATCAGCCTATATGGTTCGGTTCTCAAGAGTGTCGGTTTGATTCTCGGTTCTCAAAAGTGGAACCGGTGTCTGGCGGTTCGATTCTCGGTTCCAAAGGAAACCGAACCAGACTGATTATATATATTTTATTTTTTTAAAAAATTAATAAAATGTGAACTAAACCTTAAGTAAAGCACGTTTATTAATTCGTTTTTTTAATTTGAGGATTATTGCATACATATCACTTAATTCAATATGAAAAGATGTAGTAGGAAAAAAAACGTAACCAGTTCCCGTTTCTAGGACTAACCGGTCCGGTCCCCGGTTCCCAATTTTGGGAACTGATCTTCTTAGTCCGATTCCGGTTCTACCTTGGAACCGGACAAGGTGGAACTGGGAACCAGACCGGGAATCGATCACTCCTATTGCCAAACCTTTGCAAGACCTTTGAAATTTACTTTGTCTTGATGTCCCTTCGATGGGCTTTCTTGGTTAAGTACTCCTTTTTCAATAAAATTAGTTTTCTGTCCAAAAAAAAAATTATGACAATCCGAATAATGCAATTACAGGACAAATAACGCAGAAATACGCAAGTAGTTCAATTCTAATCGTCCAATTTACTTTTTGCAAACAATTCCCTTGATGTTCTAGTTCTTTTGAAGCTGTGCTTGTTCTCTGGATAAACCTTGTGCATCTTCCCTTTGGAATTCATTGGCAAGTCCCTGAAACACACTGTTTTTGGAACCATTGCCACCTTTTGCAGCCGCTCCGCGCAAAACTCTACGATCTCCTCGGCGTTGGAAAACCTCCCTTCCTTCAACTTCACAAATGCACATGTGACTTGCCCCGCAATGACGTCATTTTGAGCAACAACGGCGGCTTCCGCAACTTTTGGGTGGCTCAACAAGACGGCTTCTATGTCCAATGTGCTGATCACCTCCTAACCGAATGTTAAATTAATGTTTCGAATTTGAGCCGTTTTACAGAAGTCAACCCGATTTTGATAAGTCTTCGATTTCAATTGTGGAGAGCTTTCTCCCTAAAAGACGAAACGAGGGCACACTTTACGGCCTAATATCCTAAAAAATCTCTAATTTTAGCTCTTATCCTAATTTTACCTTTTGTCTTATAAAAAATCTCCAACTTTAGGTTAGGTCTCAATTCTACCTTAAACTTTTTTTTTGTCCCATAAAAACCCTCAACTTTAGGTACAGTACCAATTTTACCCTCAATTTTTTTATGTCTTATAAAAAATCCCAACTTTAGGTCCAATTTCAATTTCACTATAATTTTTTTTGCCTCATATGCATTAACCCTCCATCAAAATTGCCCCTAGGGATTTTGCACTCGTCGATCTCTCATGCTTAGGAATGTTCCATCTCTTATGATCAAAGAGCTTACGCTCAATTCTTTTAAATAACTCGTGTTTGGGAGTTTTTCATTTCTTGGTTGTCAACAAGCAATTTCGGATGGACGGTTAATGGAGGCAAATGTGCAACTCAAGTAAAAGTTTGTGATTTTTTATGAGATTGTAAATATTTTAGGGTAAAATTGGTATAAGACCTAAAGTTTGGGGTTTTCATAGGACAAAAAAAAGTTATGGTAGAATTATGACATGATCTAAAATTGAGGGTTTTTTATGGAACAAAAAAGGTTTATGGTAAAATTGGGACAAAAGTTAAAGTTTGAGGTGTTTTAGGGTATTAGACCCACACTTTACTTTATGATATCTATTTCACTTGTGGGGGCAAAAAGGTCATTGTGAGAGAAAGAAAAAAAAGAAGAAGAAGGGTTTTGTTTATTATTTCTTTTGACTAAGGAGCGGCATGCATACGAGGGAAATAAGACTTTGTGGATCCCTCTTTCTGAACAACCGCATGGCGAAAGGCCTAGGTTTTGTTGGTCTTCAGCAAGGAGCCAAATCGCATGAGAGAAAGGAAAATAAAAGGTAAATATAAGGGTTTGCTTTTGGGTTTTTCTTTTGAGTTATTATAATGAAAAATCTCAAATTGGCACCTATGACAAATTTACCCTTGTGACAAGTTTACCATTTGTTAAATTGGATTAATACAATGAAAAATCACAATTTAGTAAATTTGTGACAAACAAAGAGGTAAAACCTCAAATTGGCATACATGTCAATTGTTACGTGTCATCTAACTCAACAATTTGACGGTAAATTTAATGAAAACTAACAGGGAGATAAATTTATCACAAGTGTATCAGTTTGGATATTTTGGTGGTGAAAAAATTAGTTTGAGGTAAATTTATCACAAGTGTACCAGTTTGAGGTTTTTCATAATATTAATCCTTTTCTTTTTAGGGTTGCCTCATAATAGAGAACGTACAAACCGAGAGCCACACAAGAAGAAGCCCACTTGTGGGTTTATTGAGATAGTGTGATGCCACACAAAGAACAAATAAAGGACGAAGTCTGGCAGTTATTGAAGGCTTGAGAAGAAAGCAAGGCTAGGTGTTCTTCGGGAAAAGTATAAAAAAAGTCATAAACCTATTGCATTGGTACTAATTCAGTCTTAAAATTTTCAATTGGATCAATTTAGTCATAAATTTTTTTACATTGGTATCAATTTAGTTTATCCAACCAATTTAGGCTGGAAATCACTGACGTGGACCGACCGTCCTACGTGGCACAACCGGCACTGACGTGCCCTTTTCTTTATTTCTTTCCTTTTTTTTTTTTTCTTTCCTTCCTTTTCCCTTCGCCAGTAGCCAGCCTCTCGATGATTGATAGAGGCCGCCGGCGGCTTGGCCTTGGCGATGGCTGGACGAGGCTGCCCATGCCGTCACCGAATTTGGCAAGGGGACCCTTGCCCAGCCCTCACCAAAGGTCGGTGAGAACCAGGCTCGCTGTTGCAAAGATAGGAGGAATAGTGGTAAGAAAAAAGAAAAAGGAGGAGCTCTATACCTACCACCAACCAACCTAGAGCTTAGCTTTTCGTTACCCTCAACAGCAAACCCGGACCGAGGATTAGGGCTATACCCTCCATCCATAAAAGGGGACCCCCACGAACGAGCAGAATAAAATTCTACTTTTTGAAGCATGGAATATGAAAGTATGTATAAAGGCATTTGTATTCTCTATTGACTCCGTTCAATATGTCATGCTCGTGATTAAATAGGATCTAACACGTCAAAGTAAACAAAAATGGACCATTACCACAGAGATGAGCGACCTTGTGTCGATGAATGGAATTGAAAATAATCTTCGCGGACAAGTTCCTAATACATACATTGATGTTGCCGAGGCCTGCCATCGCCCACGTGAATCACTACCCATTGCACCTGAACGTGTCCATCGTCCATAGGAACACCAGCGACTTACCCATCCCATACCGGATGATCAGCCCTATAGAGTTCAAGTACGCCACCCAGTGGCCGTATGCCACTGCCTTGGGCATCCCCGTTGACCCTGGAGTGAAGTTGACCAAGGTGGGGCCACACTCGTCAGCCGGACTCAAGGCTTGGAAGTCACTCTTTATCGTAGCTAGGGTTTGTTCATTCTCTCGAACCTCAAGATCATTTGGGCTCGACAATATGGTGAATCGTTGTGGATTGCGAGTGAGCAGTGGCTCTCGAGTATGGCCTTGCCTGGGTAGGACCTAGATGAGACTGTCCATTGCCTATGGCTGGCGTGGGTGGCCCTCTCCAAATCGGGTGGGGGCGACTGTCGCCCAGCCTTGTCCTGGCATTGTTGGTGGCTAGCCATTGCTTGAGACTAGCCACCTGCAAAAAGAGAAAAGAAAAATAGAAAAATGAAAAAAAAAAAAGAAAAAAAAGAGGATAAGAATTAATAAAAAATAAAAAAAAGGAAACTAATAAAAATTTGTCAATGTCAGTGTCGGTAAGTCAAATGGGAAGGCCGGTGCTGAATGGACCGCCATGTCAATATTTTCCGGTCAAAATTAGTTGGATGAATTCAATTGGCAAAATGTGAAATTGTTTAGGATTGAATTGGCATAATCGAAAGCTTTATGACTGAATTATAAGTTTAGTACTTTTTTGGTATTTTCCCTACAAAAGTATGTCGGCCCCCACCTTTCCAGTCTAGGTGTAGAGCGTGTGGGTGGGTAGCGAGAAGAAAGTGTAGTGTGTGGTGTTGTGGGTGGCCGAGAGTGATGTAAGTGTAGCGAGTGTTCGTGTGTATGGTGTTATGTATTTATTCCTGTAATAACAAAAGATAGTGTTTATCGTAATTGAGTATCCGCTCGCAACTCAACAATTGGTATCAAAGTTGTGCCTTTTATGGTCATCGAGTGGTATTAGAGCTGCACCTCCGAAACTCAACAAGTGGTATTAGAGTTCAAGGTGTTTGGGAGCAATGTAAGAGTAGGCAGTTGGGGACTGACAACTCAGCGAATAAGAGCATGGTACAAAGACAATGATCAAGGACCAGAGTGCGCCGAAATTCTACCGGTGCATAGTCAGGGACTATGATCGATTGGTCTAGAACCAAGCTTACTTGGTGTAGTGCCTGGCATTATAACAAGTGAAGCGTGTTGGGAATGAAGGGATAAGAAATTCATTTTCTAACTAGTGCCTAAAGGATACAGTGTATCGATAAGTGTTTGCTGGGATGTACGTGATGAAATGTGCCGTTGCTTTCTATTAAAATGAAACTTGCTGGAAAAGTGGGATTGGGCTAAATAGAGGTGTTTTATGAACGAAAATGTAGTTGGGATAGATGAAGTTCACCATCAATGCCTAAAAGAACAATTCATCAGCCAAGGATAAAGAACTTAAGGCTTACCACCATACAAATGAATAAAGAATCGAATTTTGATGGAAATTGCTCACTTTAAGAGGAAATATCATGTATTCCAAATCAGGTTTGCCTTCCACACGAAATTACATTTCTATTTATGGCCAAACTAAGACCTTGTACTAAGCCTCTTATAATAAATACCAGCATACTCTACATTTTGACACTTTAGCTTTGTATTGAAGGCTAGCTCTCTCTTTCTCAAACTTGCAATAAAGACTCTTTGACATTTTAAACTTTCATTAAAGACAAGAAAACAAACTGAGCACACTCTACCTTCTTACACTTCAGTCTAGTAATGAAGGTTAGCTCTCACTCTTTCAAACATGCAATCTTTGACATTTTAACCTTATCTCTTTAATGTAAGAAGACAAACTAAGCACACTAAAGCATTAAAGAGACAATAAGACACTAAACAAGGAGAGCGTATCATCGCCTCTTCAACCTTGCATTTAAGCCACCAACCAACAACAAATGCTATCTTGAGTGCCTTGGACCCATTGGATCATGTTAAGGACGAATTTGCTATGTGCTTTCATGATTAACAAGTTGGCTTGATTGATCAGTGAAGCTTGAGTTGGGATGGCAATGCCATCATTGGAAGATTTAAGTTTTGATGCTGCCCCATCAACAAGTCACAATGGCAAATTTTTCAAGTTCAGTGAACGGCGTCAAGAAGCTCAACAACTCAGTTACAATAATTGGATTACCTGCATGCAATTTTATCTATTGTTGGTGGTGGCAACACCACACCACCTACAAACGATGGCGAGTTCAGAAAATGAAACATCAAAGGCGGTAAGTCTATTTATGTTCTTGCTATAATTGATGAAGATGAGTTGTTATAGCATATTTAGAGTGTGGAGACTCCAAAGGAGGCTTGGGACAACTTAGCGGCATTGTGCGTGAGAACGAACGTTGCCAAGTTGCAAAGGCTGGAGAATGAGGTCCTTTGAATCTCGCAACAAAATATGACTGTAAGTCAATATTTCGCCAAAGCTAAATCTATTTGTCAAGAAATTACAAAGCTAGACCCTCATAATGCCATCTCTGAGATAAGAATGATGAGAATAATTATTCATAGGTTACGGCGAGAGTATAATTGTTGACACCTAAATTTTGGCAATCTAGTTAGTCATTTATTATATAGAAAAATTAGAGGTCGGCCTCGACACCTGACAAAAATAATAATTAAACTGCACATAGATTTTAGGAGCATTAATAGTAATAGGCTCATATAGTTGCATTTGAATTGAATTAGAGGCGAATGGACTTGATTAAAAGGTTTTGAGCTAAATTGCGAATTGAACCCATGGATAAAGATTTTCGCCAAACCCGTTCATTATCATGGCTGGAATTTTTGCACGTAGGATATGAAGAATTTCCAAAATATATGCATGGGGGTTCATGGCCTAGGGAGATGCAACCAAGAGTGGAATACATAACGTGCAAAAGCCCATATTTCTATTTGTGCACATGTTAAACTTTCTCAAATTTTGGTGCGTAATTCTCGATCAATATATTTTTGGTTCGGCACATGTGCGAAAATATTTTTTTATGATTTCTTGAAGATGTCTACGATTTCATAGACATTGTTTTTCGGATATTTGTGGAAATAAGCAAGATTTCGTCGATCAATGGAAAATAGTAAAAAGGAGCAAATTCACGTGAGGACATATATTATTTGAGCAACATATCTTTCTCAAAACAAGAAGGGGTATACCGTCACGAAAAGCTTCACGTTCCCATGATCAGAAAGAAAAGATAACTTTAAGGGAGGAATAAAATATATACACATATTCTGCATAAGGAAAGTGGACCACGTCCTTTCCCGAAGGTTTTGCATATAAAAAGAGTCATACGAAAACAAGAGGGGTACGGAAGAGAAATAGCGAGAGCGAGAGAGAGGAACGGGGGAGAGAGAGGATCACGGGTGGACTTGTCCCGCTGCCGCATCTGTGTTGCCTCACCACCGCGCCTCCACCGACGTCGCACCCGCTCACGGCCAGACCTGTGGCCGTGTGTCACTGCTGCCCCGGAGACACCACCCTTGCCACTGCATCTGGTGGTCCGAGCTGCTGCTTCCTCCTGTCGGCGCTGACAACGATGCCGCCTGCCACTACCGCTCCCCTGTGCCATCCAGTCACTGTTCCCCTCACGGCCAGACGGGTGGCCTTGAGGATCCCGCTGCTGCACCTACCGCTGCACCACCAACGCTGCCCCCTCTTTCATGGCCAGATTTGTGGCCGTGCGCTTCAGCTCTTCACCATCGTAATTCCAGATGACCAGCGACGCTTCCCGAGAAGTTTTGTGATCACTATCCATCTTCAACGAGACCCTGCGGCGAGCGTTCCTTGGAGTGCCTCAACTTGTAAGAGCCAACTTTTGGCTGCGAATACAGAAGAGGGGCAGATCTTTGGTTAAACGCTAAAGTCCAAGGGGTGGTGGATTGGTAGTGGTTCAGTCAAACGAGGAGATAGATCTTGAGTACAGCGACATTGGTGATCTGTGAAGCCATACCAACGTCGTGAACACTGAGTCTCCCTGTAGCACGTTCCAACTGAGTGGCCAAGTCCACGAGCCGTCCCTTGGTCGAAATTCCCTGTCGATCACTGTCCGTGAGTCCGGAGCCTAGCTGAATTACTCCTGCACCGTTGCTGGCCCACTCACCGTCGGCCATTCCAGTCTGCAATCCTGATTCACCACAAATTCAAATTTGGGAATCATCCGCCAATTAGGTAAGATTATTCGCTTTTAAATATTTAATTTCCCAATTTTTTAGATAATTTAGATATTTTGTAAATATTTAGTGGATAGCTAGATATATTAGGATAATTTTGCGATATCCGCAATATTCGAAAACACCCAAAATTAGGAATCATTCCTAATTTAGCAACGTATCTGGACGACTATCCAATCTTATCCCTAAGGTACAATATGCGGCGATACGGAAAATCGTTATATTGTTCATAATCACTTGGATACGATAATAGATTTTATTTGCTTTTCAAATTTGAACAATCAACTTTCTGTTGATATCTATAACCCTATAGATATGACCATTAGTTTGATTTCTTTGCTTTATCTGAATTTGAAGAATCTTCCGGATTGTGTGGATTGTTTGAATATGGTTGTTATCTTTGTTTGATTGTTTTCCTTTTAAATAAAGAAAATCAAAAAATTTGTTAGTTAGATTTAAATTAGAAATTTTGCATGCTTAAGGAATCCTTAATATATCTAAAAGAATAAGATAATTATTTGATTTAAATTGGGATCGAGGGTAGCATATTTCCTAGTTTAAATTAGAGATTATTTTAATCTTAATGGATTATTTAGGATATTCAATAATTTCGAATTTTAATAAAAATCCCAAAAAAAGAATCACTTTATGATAGATCAAATCATTTTCTCTAGAATAGATTGCATGTTGATTTGAGTATTTTTAATTCCGAATTTCATTGAAAAAAATACCAAAAATAAATCATTTGTCCGTCATTAGAATTAGGTCACGTCGTCGCATTTCATACAGTTTGCATGCTAGGTTGCATTAATTGCATGTCATTTTTTGTACGTCATTGCATATAAGTTAGTTTGCATTTTAATAAAGCATAAACCCTAAACATTTTGAGTGCCTTGCTTTGTTAATTAGAAATCATATTAGGATTGTCTGTGTGATTTTTTACTAATAATGCAGATGCTTGCGTTGCATTAAGGTACACCATTTTCCTAATCTTGCAATTATTGTTTTCTTGGGTGTTAAATTGGTGGTTTGTGCATCCGCATGAACACATCACATGTTAGTGATTAGGTAATCAAATGGATTCAGACTGCTTGCATATACATTTTTTGAAAAGAAAAGGTATCGAAAGGGTGTTAGACTAAATCTAGCGTAATCAAGTCTCCGAGCTTAGAATCTCTGGTTCATAGGAATAAAACATATCTCCCTATGTTTTATTTAGGTTTCTAATCGACCTACCACAAATAGATTAGTGGTGACTCCAAGCATGAAAATTTTTGCATGTTAAAAAACTTAAACCCCAAGTTACGAATTGGTAGGGTTTGGGAGGGCCCGAGTTAGGTTTAGTCTTAATAATCCATTAGCCTGAGAAATTTAGGTCGCGACAATAACGGTTTTGTTACGGCCACTCGTGGATGGGCAAAAGAGCCAACTCTGACCGAGTTGGAGAATATATTAGCCAACCAAGAGGACTTAGACAGACAAATGTCTAATGTCTTACTTAAGGACAATGAAACTGCCTCTTTAGTAATAAAAGAGGGTTTAAGGGCCAAAGTAGATATAGGATGAGATGAAAAATTACAAACCATAGAGAAGTCATGGAGACTGGCGGAGGCAACCAGATTGGAGGAGTTATCAACTAGGGGAAGCTGGTTGAGATCACAAGGAGAACAAAGATGAAGAGGAGAGCAACAAAAGGTTTAGCAAATGGTGTTACGTCTGCAGCAAGGTAGGACACATTGCTAGAGTTTGATAGTACATGCGGGAAGAAGGAAATGTCGTAACTTCCTTCAAGATGGAGATAGAAAACGAAGAAGAATGGGACTTCCAAGCGCCTGTTGCAGTGAAGGAATGAGAAAAGCTTGCAATCGCCTGTATAATTGAGTTAGATGATTCAATAGCTGTTGTCAAGTCCTCGAAAAAGAGCAAGTCAAGGGATAACTCGAAGAAGCAAGTAACGGCGGCAACTATTGCGGAAGTCAAGTGATCGAATAATAAAATTGATAGAATAAGAAAATAAATCGGACACCAGATTTACGTGATTCGATATATGATTCGGTCGTAGTGACCTACGTTCACGGAGAGAGTAGCATGGAATTCCACTATAGATCAAGCGATACAACAGAGATTATAACAACACTCGAGTCATTCAAACACTTTCAATGTTTCCCAAGCTCCAATTACACCCAATAACTCATGTAGTATTTAGTCTCATAATTCCTCACGAAATAATATCTCAGTCTCGCGAAGGAATTATACAAAAATCTTACCACAAGATTTTCGCTTGAACACTAATTTATCTTGAATGTATTGTACGAATGAAAACCAATGACAAGCGCTTGCGTCGAAAAGCGGTGCTTCTAGAACACCTTCACAACCACGATGAAGTCCTATGTGATTCAACGGCTGCACCAAGCAGTCACGCAAAAAAGTGGCACTTCAAGACCATATCTTTTTACTCCCATGAACAGAAGATATATATATGGCCACAACAAAAAAAGAAATAAACCCTTAATTATGTGCAAATAGCCACCGTCGCGAAAGTGCATATTTCGGTAAACAAAATCTACCTTTTGACTTTCCTATTTTGTCTTCTTTCTTCATCGAGTCCAACTTGTAGAAGGAAAGAAATACGTTCTTGATCGTGAATTCGTTACCGATACAATTTCCGTATTATATATTGCTCAACTTCAGATATCCATAATATCCAGCTCAGAATATTCAACCTCCACAAATAACAATTAATCTTAGGTTAAGTTTTGTTCATAGATTCAAACTCGAGACATATTTTTAATAATCTTGATCTTGGCTCGACATTTGAGCCAAGTCACAATCGCTTAGATAGAATCCGAATTTCGCTGCTACTCTCCCACAGTCCTCGATAGGCTCAACTGCCACATATGTCTTTTAAGTCCAAGCTTCGCTTGAACTTCGCCATAACCGTGGACCTCATCAGAGCATCAACTCCACATGCACCTTTAACCGCTCCACAAGGATTTTCCAACACAACCTCCTCAATCGTAGATAAAGCAAAACCATTGTTACATTAATATTTATCGGGAGATTGAATATGCACCTTGTCAATTTCAGTAGTTACAGCAACTGTTGGCTCAATAGGCTCTACCTCGCTACAAGCACCATCTGTGCGATTATTTCGCTAGTATCTGCTACCTCAGGAGTTTCTTGTTGCAACTCCACCTCAAGCTAAATACCGTTATGATCTGTATGAACACTACTACTAAAACTCCTAGCCATGTTAGCACTAGAGAGCATTTTATGGGCCGTCTCTAGTAATGTTTTGCTCATCAATTCTGCATCATGTTGTGGTTCATTGGCATTAGTGCGGTGTTTCACTATGCCTTCGTTTATGCAGAATTCGTTTAACAGCTCCGAGCAAAATTTCGTACTATTGTCAATTCTCATATGCTTGATCTTTTTCCCAGTCTCCTTTTTGATCAAAGCTCTCAACTGCATGATTCTGACAACAGTATCAAACTTCTGCCTAAGCACAAACACTCAAGTCTTCCTTGAGTGGTCATTAACAACTGTTAGTATAAATCTGGCACTCTTCCCCGAAGGAAACCATGACAACCTACAAACATCCAAGTGAATTAATTCTGCAATATCCGTGATTTGTCTGACAATCGCACTAGACTATACTTTTTGCTGTTGATCTAAATCACAGCTCCTGCATACATTCAATTCGTCAGTAACATAACCAAATAGAAAATTCCTTTCACTTATGACCTTCAGGCTTCTTTTGCTAATGTGCCCCAAACGCATATGCCACAATTCAGACTCTCGAACCGATGTATTCGACATCTCCACGACGAATTTTGTCACTGTCTCACTTTGAAGCTCATATAGGCCATCATGCTTGATTCCTTTCATTATCACCAAGGCATCTCTAATAACTTTCAGAACTCCATATTTTGAAGAATATCGACACCCAGCTGAATCCAGGGCACTCAAGGAAATCAGATTTTTCTTCAACTCTGGAATATTCCTCACACCAGTCAATGTTCTCACAATACCATCATGCATTCTGATTCTGACATCACCAACACCTACAACATTGCATTCAATGTTGTTCCCCAACTGCAGTTTACTACTATCTATGCATTGATAAGTAGTAAACCAGTTCTTATTTGGTGTAACGTAAAAAGAACAACTAGAATCCATAGTTCATCCATCAAACGATGAATCATCAGTGACAGACAAAACAGAATTAGCATTATCCAAATTACCATCAATTATAGCTACAACATCATCCGCATGATCAACTTTAATTCCCTTACCCTAATCGTTCTTCAGCTTAAGGCAATCCCTTCTAAGATGTCCCTTTTTGCCATAACTCCAACAGACAATACCACCAGTCCTAGACTGACTTTGTCTATTCAAATTCATACTAATCCTGTTTATACGTCTACCGGTTCTTCCTCTATTTTCACCTACTAAAGCAACATATACATGTTTGCCAAATTCTCTTTTACGGATGTTTTTACTTAGAATTAAATCTCGAACATCATTAAACGTCAAACTTATTGACCCAGAGGAATTACTAACAGCAATAACAGTAGTATTCTAACTATCGTAATGAGGATAATATAATTAAAGCACGTACCTCATCTTCAAAGTCAATATCAACTGAACTCAATTGACTAACGATCACGTTGAATTCATTAATATGATCAGCAACTGACACACCTTCGCTCATCTTCAAGTTAAACAGACATCGCATCAGGTAGACTTTGTTGATTGCAGAGGGCTTCTCGTACATGTTCGACAGGGGCTTTTATCAAACCCGCAGTGGTGTTCTCATTCACAATGGTAAACGCGACGTTACGTGCTAACGTCAACCGAATAACAGCCAAAGCTCGTCTATCCAGCAATTCCCAATTAGCTTGCTTCATCGTCTCTAGCTTCTCCTCATACAAGGGCAAGTGCAGTTTCATCATTTGATATAGATTATCCTCAATTTACATCTTCCAGAAACCAAAATCTTTCCCATCAAATCTGTCGAGTATCACTTTTCCTTCTTCTGTCCCTATCGATTCGCTTCAACTCAACCAAGTCTAGCTTTGATACCAATTGTTGCGGAAGCCAAACGATCGAACAATAAAATTGACAGAATAAGAAAATAAATCAGACATCAGATTTACATGGTTCGATCGTAGTGACCTGCGTCCACGGAGAGAGCAACATGGAATTCCACTATAGATCAAGCAATACAACGGAGATTACAACCATACTCGACTCACTCAAACACTCTTAGTGTTTTCCAAATCCCAATTACTTCCAATAACTCACACAGTGTTTAGCCCCATAATTCCTCATGAAATAATCTCTTAATCTCGGCGAAGGAATTATACACAAATCTTACCACAAGATTTTCGCGTCGAAAAGCAGTGCTTCCAGAACACATTCACAGCCACGATGAAGTCCTCTGTGATTCAACGGCTGCACCAAGCACTCACACAAAAAAGTGGCGCTTCAAGACCATATCTTTTTACTCCCACAAACAGAAGATATATATGTGGCCACAACAAAAAAAGAAATAAACCCTTAATTATGTGTGCAAATAGCCACCGCCGCGAAAGTGCATATTTTGGTAAACAAAATCCACCTTTTGACTTTCCTATTTTGGCTTCTTTCTTCACCTAGTCCAACTTGTAGAAGGAAGAAATACGTTCTTGATCGTGAATTCGTTACCGGTGCAATTTCCGCATTATATATTGCTCAACTTCAGATGTCCATAATATCCAGTTTAGAATATTCAACCTCCACAAATAACAATTAATCTTAGGTTAAGTTTCGTTCATGGGCTCAAACTCGAGACATATTTTTAACACCAACAAGCAATCACGAGAAGAAATTGCAATAGATGTGGGAGATAATGAAGAAGTTGAGAGTTCAGAAGGTCAAGGTGGAAGAGATCTTGGAAAAGAGGAACGAAATGCTAAAGCAGAAGGACAAGGAGCCCAAGGCAAAAGAAAGTGAGCTTGAGAAGTTCCGATGTGAGTTCAAGATGTTGGGGAAGTTCAAGGAATCCAAGCCCACTATGACGTTGCCAATCGGTCATACTAGAAGAGACAAGGAACAACTGAAGGAGAAAAAGAAGGATTTCCCCAAGAAAAAGAGACCATCTCCACCTTACATCCCGAGATGCAGCGATTCATGGAAACGTGTTGGGAAGAAGCCCAATGAGAAGAATGACCAAATTGTTGACGTCAAAGTGCTACGGATGGAGTTAAATCAATTGAAGCATGAAATGAAGATCATGAATGAGAGGCTTGACGACATGAGTATGAAGACCGAGACGAGGAAAAACATGCATTGCTGAAATTCGAGCTTCACAAATCCAGATGGAAAATCGCATCCACAAAGGTAACTGAAGTTAGAGCTAACAGTATTAAATCAAGTCCTTATCTTGCAGTACATAAGCTAGCGCTAGAAACGAGCGAAGCCAAAAAGGATTACCAAAGTTTAAAGGAAGAAGCAGATAAGGCAGACGGAGAAAAGCAACTCAGCACGTTGCTAGATCCGCATGAGAGAGAATAGTCGGTAAGGGGGAATGTTGAAGAACCACTGCCTCTCTCTTGTTAGGATTATGTGCACAAACACAAAATAGAAACGAAATAGAAATTGCGATACAAGGTTTTATTCTAATTTATCTTTAAACTAAGGCTGTATCTAATAGAGATTCAACTATAATTATAATCTTGCACATTTTTGTTATAATTCTCTATTATAAGATAAAGATATTATATATACTCAGGAGCCATTTATGGGGCCAAGTTTAAATTATCAATAAAATACAAGCCCAAACTATAAAAGTCCTCCGGCGTTGCAAGGAAGGGGTCTGCCCCTTATGACATCTGCTGGGGCTGCCCCTTCGGGCCCTCCCGCCCACTCACCGGGGAGTGGGACCCATGCTTTTCTTTCGACGAGGAGTATGAACCATACTCTACATTTCTTTCTCCACTTTTCTAGATTTATCTAGAACTAAATATCTACCATCATAAGTAGCTGTTGCTTGGGGTGTCGACGTCTCTTAGTGTTAGTTGAGTTGTGCGGTTGAAAATTACTTAGGGAATAGTTAAAGTTTGTAATTGTAGATGAGTGTCGCCCCGCGCAAATCAGGTGTCAACAATGAGTCCATGTTGAACCATTGTAGAACACTTCTTCCGTACTATTTCGGTGGGAATCTCGCCATAAATAGGCGGCCACCTTCTTAACGTGTGTGCAGTGTTCTCGAGAAGGTAGAGAGAAGAGGAGAGCGAGCAATATAGGCGAGTGGGTCTCCATTTGTGAGAAGTGGGTGAGGGGTGCGTGGGAGGGGTGTGGGGAACTTGTGAGTGATTGTAAAATAAGTGTGTTTGTAATCGATATTTTGTAAGTAGTGAAGATATTTTGCTGTTTGGAGAAATAGCAACGCAGGTCTCACTCAACATGGAGGGTCTCGACCGTTGCTCGGCCAACCATGTCCCTGTCACTCCCATCAGCTTCTTGGAGCCGTCGGCCAAGGTCTACAGAGACGTGACCTCGGTGGTGTACGGCAACGTGAAGTATACTTGGAGTGAGACTCACGAGTGGTGCCGTAGAGTGGCCTCTGCTCTGTCCCAGCTGGGATTTTCCCAGGGCGATGTGGTGAGTCGGAGTCCGAGTTGGTTTTGAGTTCAATACCCTGTTATGGTCTGTATCGTCAGGCAAATTTTGGTCGTTTGAAACGCAAATGGTCGTGCATTGGTTCAGGCGAATAATTCGTATTAAGTTCACTGGTGCACACATTCTGGTTTGATTCATGAGTTGTATCTCTTTCTTTTGTCTGCTGTATCAGTTTCTTCATCTAGGCAAAATTTGATTCATTACGGTTTGATTTGTGGGAAACTGTGTTTCGGTCCATGTGTGTCAAATAAACACGTTTCTCCTATAAAAGGTTTGGAAAATAATGACTGGAAAAATCTTCTTTGCTAGTGCGTGATACTGATTCATCTAGTTCATTACAGTGATTTGAATAACAGATGAGAGAGGATTAAGCTTTGGGTGTTGTATCTCTGAACAGGTAGCCTCCTTGGCTCCCGACGTCCCTGCGGTGTATGAGCTGCATTTTGCTGTCCCCATGGCTGGAGCGATCCTCTGCACGCTCAACCCCGGCACGACCCATCCATGGTGTCAGTTCTTCTGAAACATTCGAGAGCCAAGATCATTTTCGTGGACCATCAGCTACTTGAAGTTGCTCGCTGTGCGATTGATATGTTCAACAAGACAGAAACAGAACCCCCGATTGTAGTCCTTATTTCTGAATCGGATGGTTTGGTTCCTTTGCATCCTTCAGGCATTTGCGAGTATGAAGGACTTGTGGCCTCGGGGTCTGGCGATTTCGAGGTGTGCCAACCACACAGTGAATGGGATCCTATCAGCATAAACTATACTTCCGGGACGACATCATGGCCCAAAGGAGTTGTCTATAGCCACAGAGGTGCATATCTAAATTCCATTGCGACATTTCTTTTTCATGGGATGGGCCCGATGCCGGTTTACCTGTGGACAGTGCCTATGTTCCATTGCAACGGATGGTGCTTGACTTGGGGAGTGGCGGCACCAACATGTGCCTCCGAAAAGTCTCTCCAAAGGGAATATTTGATAGCATTGCTATGCATAGCGTAACTCACACGGGAGGAGCGCCGACTGTCTTGAATAGGATTGTTAACTCAGCGGTAGATGATCAACGGCCTCTTCCTCGCAAGGTGGAAATCACGACGGGTGGTTCACCGCCACCTCCACAAATCCTATTCAAGATGGAAGAGCTTGGTTTCGGCGTAAATCACTTGTATGGCTTGACAGAAACTTACGGCCCGGGGACGTACTGTGCGTGGAAGCCCGAGTGGGACTCTCTGCCCTCTGACCAAAGATTGAACATCAAATCTCGACAAGGGATGCAACATCTCGGCCTTGAGGAAGTCGACGTCAGAGATCCGGTCACAATGAAGAGCGTTCCCAGTGATGGTAAATCTCTAGGAGAGATCTTGTTCAGAGGAAACACTGTCATGAGCGGGTACTACAAGAATCAGGAAGCGACCGACAAGGCGTTCG
The DNA here is from genome assembly GCA_024733475.1 of Syzygium grande. Classification (NCBI taxonomy): domain Eukaryota; kingdom Viridiplantae; phylum Streptophyta; class Magnoliopsida; order Myrtales; family Myrtaceae; genus Syzygium; species Syzygium grande. The sequence goes on along the minus strand of JAMXDD010000003.1, from coordinate 13,767,010 downwards.
AGGGCAGATGGTTTCATAGCGGAGACCTTGCCGTGAAGCATCCCGATGGCTACATCGAAGTAAAAGATCGTTTGAAAGACGTTATAATTTCGGGAGGAGAAAATATAAGCAATGTGGAGGTGGAGACGGTTCTGTACAGCCATCCGGCGGTTCTGGAGGCCACGGTGGTTGCGCGTCCTGATAGTTTTTGGGGCGAAACGCCTTGCGCATTCGTGAAGTTAAAGGAGGAATGTGACGCCGATGCTTAGGAGATCATAGGATTCTGTCAAGATCATTTGCCTCATTACATGGCTCCTCGTACGGTCGTGTTCGAGGATTTGCCAAGAACTTCGACCGGAAAGATACAAAAGTTCATTCTGAGGGAAAAAGCAAAGGCCATGGGCAGCCTCTCATGAACCAAGCATTTCGCAATCACCCCCCAGAACTTCTGTGATCATTATTATGTATGCATTATGTTAAGATATGCCTCGAGTTTGAGTCCATTTGATGAATGGTCCGAACTGAATTACTCTGTATGTGAAAGTTCGAAAACAAATAATGTGGACATCGTTTCTGTATTGGAGCGGCCAAAATTGGAAAATACAACTGGAACTTTGTTGCAAACGTGGGGAAATTTGATTTCTGTAGTTGAAGTCGGCCAAAATTGGAAAGTACAACTCAGACTTTGTTGAAAACATGGGGAAATTTGATTTTTGTAGTTGAAGTCGGCCAAGAATAAAAGGAAAGGAAAAATTGGGTCAAAGAAAAAAAAAATTGTCCATGTAAGATGGTTGGCGTTTCCGTCAGCAATTTCTGATCTAAATTGACCGGATGAACTCAATCAATATAAATGTGAAAAGGTTTAAGACTTAATTGGTTTAATTGAAATATTTGGTATTAAATTGGTATCAATGCAATAAACTTATTACGTTTTTGGTATCTTTCTGTTAAAATTGATTTTTTTTTGTTAAAATAGATTGTAGACTACTTTTATCATATAGTCTTACTCCATCTATCAAGTGGCATAACAATATAAAGAGATAGATGGGGCTCTCGAGTGCCGACGAGCAGATAGACCAGATTAAGTCCTACCTGCCATCGCGCCATTTTCATTTTCAACAGCCAGAGGTAGCTGAGAACTACCTCCACAAAAGCATACATCCATGCTCTTCCCATTCACATCAAAGCCAGCCTCTTTCTTCCCTCTAGAAACCTCTCAATCATTTCAACGCCATCTTTTTTTGTCGGGCAGCACTTAAATTGACGTGAGACTTAGGATGTGAATAATAATCATTTTATTCATGGAATTGATTTTCTTTTATTCCCTAAACTAGTTTCTAAACAGAGATGCACGTTTGATAACGATATAAAATTTCTCTTCTCGGAATAGAAATTCGTTTGATAGGCTTTCTTAAATATCTCCCTCTTACTCTCTTTCCCATTCATTGACAGGTGGCGATCGGTGGCGAGAGGTAGTCTGCGGGGGGTGGTAGTGGCGGGCGGCCAGCAAGGGGTGGCGGTATCAGTTGGCAGGAGGCGAGGGCTAGAAATGAGAAAAGGTTTTATTTCTCTTTTTGTTGCAGGCGGCCGTGTAATCTTTTAGCTCTTGCATTTGCTCGTGCACTATTGTGATATATATATCTAGGATGAATTCAAGTAGTGTCTTCTCTTCACTTTGTTGGTTAGTGACAGTCGAGGACCATAATAGTGTGCAACCGGATGTCCTTTCAGATCGACCATGAATACTCCTCCGTTCTGTTAGGAACGCGAATTTTCAAAGACAAAAAATAGAGAAGAAAACAAGTGAATTTTTACGTGGATAACCCTTTTAAAATTAGAAAGAGAAAAACCATGGTGTTGCACTAGGCAATCTCTCCACTGTCAGCATCATTATTAACATTACAAGCTTTAGCGTCACAACTACAAAAGATATTGCCACAATATATATCCTATGGCATACATAGTTATGATGAAAATTACATGTATGCCATTAACAGTAGTAAAAACTTTGTTCTTTATTTTAACATGATAATTACATGTATGCCACTAGCAGGTGGGTGACCTTTTGAGATGTGTCTGTCTACAGCAACTGTTTCTGCGCTTGAATATTACTTTTCCCCTGTCAGAATCCACAGCTCCATCATGTTCTTCTGGAGATGGGTTTGCTGCAAGTAATTCTCCAGCATCGCCATGACGTTTGGGACGGGAGGGTATTAAAGCGCCAGCTGTGTGGAAGCCGTCCTTGCCTGCCAAAACAGCAGGTGGTAAGCAAGATCATGAATGCCTGCTCAGTATGAATCCCATAAGCTGGTGGCCTTGTCCGTCGTAGTAGATTTCATCCGCACGCAAGGTAGATGAGCGATGAATTCGTTTTCCTTTCCCTTCCTCTCGCCGGTTAGGTTATGTCTTCTGCCCATGTGCCTGCAATTATCGAGCCGACTGACAGGTTGAACTTCGCGTTCTATTCATCTAGACGCGTCACTAATAGTTCCAATGCTTCCGACATCTTCGGGGAAGCGTTTTGACATAGAGTCGCCGACGTGAAGGACTCGATGAATCATTTAATCCTGATACCAGTGTGTTCCTACATTGTTGTCTCGTGGAACACGACGAAATCTTGATAGGGTGAAACTGCGACCCTGTTTGCGAAGTGGAGGCCACGGACGAGCACTCGAGTATCCTTGTCATCGGATAGAAGCTCACGAACTACCTTCCATGACGGGGCTGAATTATATTCCCCTATTCAAATTTTAGCAGAATTGGAACGACCCAGTAATACCGGTTTTTCGAGTACATTTGTCTTCTTATACTATTTATGTAATTTGTTTAAATATACGAAGTCAGGGTTGATATGAAGTATTGAAAATTAAATGTTCATGAACCATAATGATGATATTAAGTTCTTAACGTGTGTTAGGAAAATTTCTACTATATTTGAGGAGATTACAATCATAGGAGGGACTGACCCTCAAGAATAGTGATAGATGTACAACAATTAGCAAGCAATCGAGATTGAAATTGGTCAAGAACATGGGAAAGAGTTGGGTTACCAACCTTTTCGGCATTGGCCACGATGAACTTGCCGTCTGGTGAAGATTATAAATCGGTCATAAAAAGTGTCCTGCTCAAATTAACTTAAGCCTTCCGATTGTTAAGCGAAATTAGTGTTGGCTATGAATGCTATAATTACTTTATTATTAATTGATTATTTACTCTTTTGCAAAAGAGAGCAACAGGCATTCTCGATACTTAACTAGGTTTACCACCACCAGACATGCCCACGACAGAAGAAGCTGTTTCATTTGATTGTGACAAAACGGTAGGACCGATTTATAATTCGAATCCGTTAGTATTGGCCGTGAAGATGTTGTCGGGCCAATTTCCATTTAATGTGAGAATGTTCAACATTCGACTTATTTTAGTCTAGAGATGTTATGGAACCAATATATAAAATCGGCCCCCCCCTCAACCCCCAAAAAAAAAAAAAAAATGAAACCATTATTACTTATTAAGGGAAATAACAAAACGATTGAATTAGCATAAGCTCGATTCAGTTACAGAACGAGAATGCATGAAGTTGGAGAGAAGTGTTCTCCAATCAACGATGAGTTGTACCTTACGCTTAAGGTCGAGATTATGAATTTGGTATTGTTGGGAAAACTCATTTCCCGATCGACATATTCGAAACATATTCAAAACGAATTCGATCAATGAGGAAAATGTGCTTGAGGACCATCAACTTGTATCACCGATCGTACAGGCATATCACACAACGAATATACCTGGTATTATCACATATTAAGTGCCACTTTGCGCTTGAGAGTTCTTCGATCGTTTTTCGTACTAGTTTGCGTTCCGAAAGAAAAATAGAGAAAACGTTATGTTCAAAGGAGTGTGTTTTTTTGCATATGAAAACACGTTAGTTTTTCCAAGGGATGCCTACTAATTATAGTGATAGGCAAATAACTACCTTGTGGGCCCTTGTGGCTCACGGGCCGGGTTTAGCCTATTTTGGGCGATCCACCCATTATGTCTTTCATCTCCCACTCGCCACGATGGGCTAAACATAACTCTCTTCTTTGCAAAGTTCATATTGGCAAATAATCCATACGACTAGCATACTACGAGAGCTCATTGTTATACATATGTTAGAAATATATAACAGCTCAAATTGGGCATTATCCATAGTGGAATTAGTATGTAGTTTCCTAGATCAATCAGTCACATTTTTTTTTTATCTCTTTTGATCTCTTTTAGTATCTCATATATTATATTCACAATTATGATTTACTCAAAATCATAATTGGTTGACCTGTGAATACAAATATAGAACGTGACATCATAAATTAAATTGATCTTCCTCTTTCCTTAAACCTCTTTATTTCAGTCCAACTCACTTTTCTAGAAATGCCCTATTAGATCGAATTATCATGATCATCGGCAACATCCTAAGATAGCAAACATTGAATAGGAA
>JAMXDD010000003.1:13595623-13762457 GCA_024733475.1 Syzygium grande | reverse complement strand
TAACCTGTTGTCAGAATATATAACTGTCTGTACATCTAATAAAATAATAACCAGGTGATAAGATCAAAGTTCCAAAGTTCACTGAAAAGAGCTTACATATCTTGAGGGACTAGCAAACTAAACCCTATGAATGCCGTTTCAAACACATTCAACTATCTCCACGTATACCAAATTCATAATCTCGACCTTAAGCGTAAGGTACAACTCATCGTTTATTGGAGAACACTTTCTCCAACTTCATGCATTCTCGTTCTGTAACTGAATCGAGCTTATGCTAATTCAATCGTTTTGTTATTTCCCTTAATAAGTAATAATGGTTTGATTTTTTTTTTTTTGGGGGCCCGATTTTATATATTGGTTCCATAACATCTCTAGACTAAAATAAGTCGAATGTTGAACATTCTCACATGAAATGGAAATGGGCCCGACAACATCTTCACGGCCCATACTAACGGATTCTGAATTATAAATCGGTCCTACCATTTTGTCACAATCAAATGAAACAGCTTCTTCTGTCGTGGGCATGTCTGGTGGTGGTAAACATAGTTAAGTATCGAGAATGCCTGTTGCTCTCTTTTGCAAAAGAGTAAACAATCAATTAATAATAAAGTAATTATAGCATTCATAGCCAACGCTAATTTGGCTTAACAATCAAAAAGGCTTAAGTTAATTTGAGCAGGACACTTTTTATGACCGATTTATATAATCTTCACCAGACGGCAAGTTCATCGTGGCAAACACCAAAAGGTTGGTAACCCGACTCTTTCCCAAGTTCTTGACCAATTTCAATCTCGATTGCTTGCTAATTGTTGTACATCTATCACTATTCTTGAGGGTCAGTCCCTCCTATGATTATAAGACTTGCCCACCTGCGGGCGTGGGCGTCGAAATCACATCTTAAATTACGTGCCCCACCCCCACCCCCCGAAGGTGGGGATTGAACTCCCCACCTTCCCTTTCTCAAGTAAGAAGGGTGGTGGCACCCAGAAACCCCCAGTGATTAGTAATCTCCTCAAATACAAAAGAGAAATTTTCCTAACATCGTTAAGAACTCAATCATCATTATGGGTCGTGAACATTTAATTTTCGATACTTCATATCAACCTTGACTTTGTATATTTAAACAAATTACGTAAATAGTATGAGGAATTTCACGAACTTTCACATGTACTGCATTCTAGACGATAAATGTACTCGAAAAAACCGGTATTATTGGGTCGTTCCAATTCTGTTAAAATTTGAATAGAGTAATATAATTCGGCCCCGTCATGGAAGGTAGTTCGTGAGCTTCTATCCCATGACCAGGATACTCGAGTGCTCGTCCGTGGCCTCTACTTCGCAAACGGTCGCAGTTTCACCCGAACAAGATTTCGTCGTGTTCCATGAGAAAGCAATGTAGGAACACACTGGTATCGCAGGATTAAATAATTCATCGAGTCCGTCACGTCGGCGACTCCATCTCAAAACGCTTCCCCGAAGATGTCGGAAGCATTGGAACTATTATTGACGCGTCTAGATGAATAGAACGCGAAGTTCAACCTGTCAGTCGGGTCAACAATTGCAGGCACATGGGCAGAAGACATAACCTAACCGGCGAGAGGAAGGAAAGGAAAACGAATTCATCGCTCATCTACCCCGCGTGGAGAAAATATTAGGTACCCCCAGTGATTCCACCGTGGAGAAATAATAAGCCTGAAAAGGCGACACGTGTCCGCGGGGGACCCACATGTCAGGAAGGCTTCACTTCACGGTGGATGAGCTGAGCTGACCTATCTCGTGATGTTTTCTCCTGAGCTGAGAGAGCTGAGAGCAGAGCAGCTGAGAGAAATTTTTAAAAACAGCCCTTTCTCTCATACTCTCTCTCTCTCTCTTTCGCGCCCCATCGAATTCCAGATCTGAAAGCAGAGCAGCTGAGGGAAATTTTTTAAAAAACAGCCCTCTCTCTCCACACTCACTCTCTCTCTCTTTCGCGCTCCCAATCGAATTCAAGATCTGGAATTCGCTCTGCTCTCCGTCTCCCTCACGCCGACGAGCGAGGTCCGTCTCCTCGCCCCGGCGCTGACGCCGCCTCACTCCGACGATTTCTGTTCGAGCCACGAAGCTTGGAGCAGCAGGAGCGGACAAGGCCCATATCCACAAGTGGCGCTCCGGAGTTTGGAAACCAAGCTTCCGAGATAATGCTTCACGAGTGAGTCGCGCTGCAATCCCCCTCCCTCCCTCCTTCCTCCTCTCTCTCTGCCCTTCTTTCCTTTTTTTTATGTGCTGTATGGCGAGTCGCGGAGCGAGAGCTCTCCTCTCTCTTCCCAAGCGCAAACTCAACGTGTCGTCTCCTCTCCTTCGACCGCCGCTGCCAGCGCGCGGTCTCTCCTCTTCACCGGATGATGCACCGTCGAATCTTGGAGTAAGCAAAGCGAGCTCTTCGTCCTCCTCCTCATCCTTCTGTCGTACAAACCGCTTCAGTGTTGTACAGAACCAAAGAGATACGTTGTTTGTGGACGTTTGAGATAAAAGGGTGGCTTCGTGCTTTTGGGTTCTAGAATATCAACATGATATGCTTATGTGAGCCAGTAATGAAGTCCTTGGCCTCGTTTTCTCTGTCTTGGTTCATCTTTCAATTGGGTACCGCTTTTTGCATTGAATTCTAATCCATGATTGGTGATATATAGTCTACTTGAAGAATATCAGACTTTTATGAACTGTGAAGTTGGTAGCCACAGTGCAGAGTGATGTTCAGTGGTAAAAATGAATAAGGACCCTCGAGTTTAGTGATGGTCTGTGGTATTACTACCCTTTGTGCTTGCAAGAAGTCTGAGTTGGCAAAAAGACTGGGTGCCCTGCTTGTTTGCTTCTCCCGTGGGAGAGTTGGATCTTGTTCATATGTGCTGCCACAGCATCTTTTTGGTTTTTAAGTATGCTCTGTCGAGCCATAGATTTCAAGGACTTTTGTTTTTGTTTTGAGTCAAGAACCTTAATCCATCATCGTCATGGTTTGCTCAATTTTTAGCTTCAACGATATCTCAAATATTGCCCTTTTAATTTACCATGTCCAGCTAAATCATAGATGGGGTTTTCCATGGTTAATTTCATATGACAGGTATGGTTTATAGCGTTTAGCTCTTGTTTGTCTCTGCTGAATTTGCTTTTACATTTACAGAATGTTGGCTTCATAGGCTTGGGAAATATGGGATCCAGAATGGCGAAGAATCTTGTTAAAGCTGGATACAACGTCGCCGTGCATGATGTGTAATGTTTGGGATTCTGTGAATCTAATAATCTGTAAATGCATTTCCTCGAAATGATAGTACTCCAAAATGATCTCATTATGTTGCTATTTTGAGCTTCCAATGCTTTGACATTAACTGATTAGCTAGACCAACAAGGAGATGAATGTGTTATGAGCAGATTAGGATCAGAATCTTGGTTTATTCACATCCCTTAGGAGACGTTCAGAGAGTTCTCACTAGACGGAAGCCTATCTTTATAAGTAGTGTCCAGACTATCCTTTGACTTTCCCAGTAGCATCACCTTTTTCAATTTTGTATTCATGTATAATGGAACATTCTTGCAATCCAATTATTGTGGAGCATTTAGTGCCCATTTGTGTAAGTGAAAAAAAATTATTCCTTTCAGAAATGGTGATGCCATGAAGATCTTTGCTGGCATTGGAGTCCCCACCAAGAAAACACCCTTTGAAGTTGCAGAAGAAAGTGATGTAATAATGACAATGTTGTCGTCATCTTCCCATGTAAGTTCTAAATTTTGTCTTTTATGTTTGTCCTTTTCTTGCAGTAGCCTTTCTGTCATCACAGTTATATTACAACTACAGTTAATCTTTACGATTGTCGTATAGATTTTAAATATAGAATATTGTCTTGGTTGTAGTTCTGATATGAACCAGGAGTTGTGAATTGAACTAACCAGAAAGAGGGTAAATGTTTCAACCTTGGGAAATAATATGTCTTAATGCTCAGAGGTCCATTATTTCCGGCTATAAGTGATCTTATATTCGGTGGGAGATCATTGGCATTAACATATAGGCTTGGGTATTGATGAAGAGGTCCTGTTTTCCTATTTGAGGAGCACTTCAATTACTTTGGACTCATGTTAGGCATTAACTTTTTTATTTCATGCATCAATCATAAGTGTATGCTAGGAGCATGCCGTACGACGCAGAAATGTATTTAAATCAATTTGCTCGGCGTGTAAGTTGTTTATCACTGTGTTTGTGGAGCCTTTCTCATAAAATTTGCCAGGTGAAAGACATATAAGGATAAAATTGAATAATCTATCTATACGATTAATGTAGGTATTTGATGTATACACTGGACCGAATGGATTGCTTCATGGTGGAAATCTCCTAAGACCGTGGTTATTGATAGATTCTTCTACTATTGATGCCCAAACATCGAGAAAGATTTCAACACTTGTGTCTAACTGTACTTTAAAAGGGAAGAGAGGTAGCGGGAAGTAAACTCAGAACAGTTATCCTTTAAATAAAATTATTGCTTGTAAGTGTCATGCTTAATAGCCCATTGTTCCATCAAGATTATTTCCCAAATAGTGTGCAGTCCTTATTTCCTGAAAATTGCTTGATCGTCGTCATCATCGTAACATCCTAAAAATATGATTTACCAGGATATATGATTATTGCTATGGAGGCATACTTACGCCGCATCTCCATGTCCATTTGCAAGAACATGGACTCTTTCAGTGATATTTAATGGAATGTATGTGGTAGTTATCGGTGCTTTTACTAGGACTAAATCATTTGGATGGAACGCCACCATTCTCACCATCCCCATAGTGTATGAGACAAACGGATGAGAGATTTAAGGTTTTCTTTTTTGTCAAAATAAGACTTGAGCATGTAATGTTCCATCAGGATTATCTTTGGAGGATTAAAATGCATATATCAACCCCTCCACAGATTCCTGCAGTGTGGGAAGCCTTGTGCACTTAGACGCCTTTTTTAATTGCTGTAATAAGTAGATATGACATCTCAGACTTAGAATACTCAGATTGTTTGATGCAGGGCAAAGGCAACTACATACCTTGTATTAAGAAACTGAAGATGTATTTAAGTCATACACATTCTGTTATTGCCTTTTGAACATCATCTTTTGGTCTCAGAAGAATTGGTAGTTGCCCTCTTTGGATTTGTTTCTCATATTTGTTTCTTGTGTTATGTGTATATGCTGTACAAGCTTTATATGTTGTGAATAAATAGATGGAGGTGGAGTTCCTATGACGCTGGATGCACCTGTTTCTGGAGGTGTTCTTGCTGCTGAAGCTGGCTCACTCACGTTCATGGTATGCTCAGTATCTGCAATCGACAGATTCTGATATGATTATAATAGCTCAAGAGTATGGACTTGCTTTTGAAAGCACTCAGTTAAGAACTCTCAGTTGGTGTTTCTTTTGCTTTGTGCATGTAACTCTATTTCGATGAACATGAATTGATGGAAATATTTAACCATAGCTGCTCATGCTTTGGTTTCCAGAAAATAGAACCTTCATAACCACAATAATTGTTGGATCACCTACTTTATTCTCACTCATGTCAAGATTATCTCTTATGGCGTCTTAGAGACAAAATTTCACTCGAAAAAGCTGAGAATCTCCACAATGGAATCACATAATCATATCTCCTGGTAATCATATTTTTTCTGTGAAATAAATGGATTAGTTAATACAGAAGCCCCTAAGCAATCGTGCCTCCCTTGTAAAGTTTAAAAGAGAAGTCCTGGCCATGGTTTCTTTATAGTTTGAATAATTGGTAAATACATTCCTATTGATAGAGTTACTATTAGCTAGCTGAGATTTTGGTTAATATTCCAAAATCAAAGTTTGGTTTCTGTGGCTGTCTTAGATATTGCATTTTAGTGTACTGAATGAAACTAAATGCAGCAATACAGCTTATAGAAACAGCAGGGATTGGGAAGATGGTTAATGAATTTTCCGTAGTTTTGTGGAAAAGCGATTGCCTCAACACCCTAACTGATGCACTTCTCTTGAATGTTCTATTTGTTAATTAACATGGCATTTGGCAGGTTGGTGGATCAGAAGAAGCTTATCTGGCAGCAAAGCTGTTGCTCCTCTCCATGGGCAAAAGCACAATTTATTGTGGTGGAGCAGGAAATGGTTCGGTGAGTTCCATTATTATTGGTGCAATGACTCATAATCTGTGTGCGTCTACCGGAAAGTGTTAATTCATGTACTGCTCATGGATGGTACAAGCCTCAATAAGTATTCAGTGACTGCAAAAGGAGAGAAACATTGCGAACAATTTGAAAGTTCCTTGCTTTCTTTATACCACTGCTAAAGCTGGAATTGGTAGTCTGATTTGCCACATAAGAGGAGGTTGCCATTTATGGGCTGAATACTAATGCTTATACACCTAAAGCTTGTTGTCATCAACAAATAAGATTGAGATGGGGGTTCCCCTTGGTATCAATACATATTACTAATCATACTCTGAAGGTAGAATTTCGCTTGGTTGCTGCTTTAGTCTTGCTTTCACTTAATATGGTTAGTGGCTAGTTCTACTTGGTTTGCATTTACCAAGTTCTACCTTGCATTAGAATAGAATATCCATCTTGTCTTCTGAATTAATTCATAGCCATATCTGAAACTGAAAGGTTGATAAATGCTTAGTGTATGAAAGACAACTGAAATCAAATTGAACAAGACATCAGCAAAGCATCTTCTTAAGCTCTTAACAACATGCACTACATTCTTCTGGTATTCAATACCAGAAGATTTTGACAATTTTGTCCCATTGACTAAACTGATATTAGTTTCCAGAGTTCCTCAATGTTTTAGCACACATCCTTCATATGACAACATATATTGAAGAGACAATAGAAGTACAAAATTTGACCAAATGTAGTAATTGTTCACAATTACTCTCGCCAGCCTTTGCCTGCTTGTAATACTTTCAATGTCCTTTAATCTTTAGGCAGCAAAAATCTGCAACAACTTAGCACTGGCTGTGAGCATGCTTGGTGTATCTGAGGCACTTGCTCTTGGTCAGTCTTTGGGAATTGCTGCAAGTGTTTTGACAGGAGTGTTCAACTCTTCAAGTGCTCGATGCTGGAGTAGGTACCATTTGGTCACTTTTCTGTGGCACAAGTATGGTTTATTGTGGCTTCTCTTTCTCCTGCACTTTTTTTTTTTTTTATCTTCAAAGGCTTGTAGTCATTTATCCATAGCATTTAGAATAGACTTGGAGATATGATTGGTGTTGAGAAATCATATGCCGATGTAATGTGTTTTGCAAGTTTGAAATGACGGTGTCCTCTCTCTCTCTCTGTTTTTTTTTTCCTTTATAAAAGTTGTAGTAATGCCCATGGAAATTGACTTAGGTGAAAAAGTGGGGTATGCCATTCGTGTCGAGGATGTGACTGGGCCAAACACGGTAATTAAGGTGGGACTGTTTTCGATTGTCAAGAGCAAATTCTTTAGGATACTATTTTTTTAATGCTGACTTTTCTGAAGTAGCGTTGTTGCTTTGAATCTGGGACATATCTCAAATTTTTTTGGTTCCCTGATAAATTATAATCTATGCCTTTTCGTTTTGGTTTTGTGCTCCGTCATGTATAATTGTTTTTTTTTTGGTGGTCACTACCGTGTTGTAGTACATGACAGATGGAGTGCTTTTCCGTGAAACTTGAAAGATTCCAACCTTGAATGGTACTAGTATGACAATGTCTTCTCTACTCTGATCTATTACTTCTTGTTAAACTGGGTTGGAGTGGATTTGTATATCCATGGAGAATAACCTACGCAGACTCAGGTTCTTCAAGCAGAGCCTTACATTTTGTTGTTTTTACTTGTTTCGGGGTTGTCGTAATGGATGAAGCACATGAGAGATCACTGAACACTGATGTTCTCCTTGGGATATTGAAAAAGGTGGTAGTTTGAGTTCGTGATTTTAAGCTCGTTGTAACATTTGGTACTCTGAATGCACAAAAATTTTCGAACTTATTTGGCAAGTAATAATCACATTTTATGCTCTTGATGGGCAATCAGTTAGGTTGCCTAGATGAGGTTTTGACAATTGTCTCGATGCTCTCGGTGCCGTCTATATTTTTCCAGTCAAAAGATAGAGTGGAGGAGAGCGATGCTGCAAGGGAGAAATTTTTCGTTCCGATATTTGGCCACTTAACACTGCATAATGTCTATCAGTAGTGGAAAAGTAAATAGTACAGAGGGGATTGGTGTAATGATCACTTTTTGCTTGTCAAGGGCTTGCGGAAGGCTCGAGAAGTGAGATCTCAATTGCTGTATATTCTCAAGATGTTGCGAATCCCATTAACTTCAAGTTGGCCCGACACAAATGTCGTTAGGAAGGCCATCTGTCTCTGCTGGAGCATAAGAAGAAGCAGGAGGAAGAGAAGAGAGCCATGGAGGAAGAAATAGAGAACCTGAGGAGATCGCAGGCAAATGCGGAGATAGAGATTGAGGTGAAAGAGAGGGAGAAGAGGGCGAAGCAACAGCAGCGAGTCTCATTGCCTCGGTTGAGGCAGGGTACTTCTACTTACCTCAGACCAAAGAAATTTGGTCTATAATTGTACATAGCGTTGTATCAATAGTATATAGTGTAACATGTAATTGTTAGAGGAAAAGCCAATAATTTGGTGGATACCTTCACAAAAAAAGAGGCTGCACTCTCATTTTTGATAATGTCAACCCTGTTCAATACAATTGAAGTTTTTAATTTTTGAGCTAGGAAATGACATGCAGTAAAAAATGATGACCGAATTATTGAGCCGATAAAAGCAGTTTCACAAGTTTGGTTAATCGCGGACCACCTCATCACTTGCAAAGAACTCGATAGGAGTGAGAAGTTGGATCAAGAATTCAAACTAAGCATTCCCTCTCGTTCAGTTTTTATCTGGCATACCTCTAAATTTATCGAGGTTAGTTCCTTACTTAGTCAATATTACTCTAATTCATTGACATATAAGTGACTCTCTTTCCACGTGGCTAGCTGCATATTGAGCGTGAGAAAACTTCTGCTCATTGAGGATAATTGTGAGCACTTCATTTACATTACTCTTGAATACATGATCTGCTCAAAACAATATTAAGATCTTTGAAACGCAAAATCGGGCGAAGTTGAATAGATCTCTCTCTTTCTCTAAGCTTAATGATTACTATAAAATCTCATGTGGAAAACTTCAAAAATTCGTTTCGGGCAAATGGTAAGTCCAATTCAAGATCCGTATAATCTCACAGCTTCACAACACCCTAAACTATCAATTCTATAAAAATGCGCAGCTCAACAACTCAAAAATTAGACTTTGCAGCGAATTATGGCGGAAGGCTGCCGGATGTATACTGTTCACCGTGCAAAAAACTTTAAAAATTTATTTCGAGTAAATGGTAAGTCCAAATCAAGATCCGTAAAAAACACACGGCTCCACGACACCCTAAACTACCAATTCTATAAAAATGCGTAGCTCAACGGACTTAAAAATGGGACTTTGCAGCGAAATATGGCATGAAGGTTGTCGGACGTGTCTTTTTTCACTCGTATGCGAAAAACTTTAAAAATTCGTTTCGAGTAAATGGTAAATCCAAATCAACATCCGTAAAATCTCACGACCCCTCGACACCCTATACTACCAATTCTATAAAAATCGCAACTCAACGACTCAAAAATTGAACTTCGCTGCGAAATATGGCCTGAAGGCTGCGGATGTATCTTTATTCACTTCACGCAGAAAAATTTAAAAAAATTCGTTTTCGGGCAAGCGGTAAATGCAAATCAAGATCCGTAAAATTCCACGACTCCACAACACTCTAAACCACCAATTCTATAAAAAATGTATAGCTTAACGACTCAAAAATCGGACTTTGCATCGAAATATGGCCTAAAGGCTATCGGACGATGTCTTTTTATTCTTTCGCGAAAAACTTTAAAAATTCGTTTAAGGGCAAGCGGTAAGTCCAAATCAAGATCCGTAAAAACCCACGGCTCCACAACACCCTAAACTACCGATTCTATAAAAATGCGTAGCTAAACGACTCAAAAGTGGAACTTGGCGGCGAAATATGGCCTGAAGGCTACGGACGTGTCTTTTGTTTACTTTCCGCGAAAAACTTTAAAAATACGTTTCGGGCAAGCGGTAAGTCCAAATCAAGATCCGTAAAATCCCATGGCTCCACGACACCCTAAACTACCAATTCTATAAAAATAAGCAGCTCAACGACTCAAAAATCAGACTTAGCAACGAAATATGGCTCGAAGGGTGCGGACATGTATTGTTCACTTTGTGTGAAAAATTTCAAAAACTCATTTCAAGCAAGCGGTAGGTCCAAATCAAGATCCGTAAAATCCCACGGCTCCACGACACTCTAAACTACCAATTCTACAAAAAATGCGCAGCTTAACGACTCAGAAATTGGAATTTTGACAAAATTAATCGTTCATAGAAGAATTCCCGGACAAGTATTGATGCTTCATTTTGGACCACTCCTGACGTATCTTATTTAACAGAATATTCAAGTAACATGAATCCAGACTCGTGAATCTAGCAAAAGTGTAAGAAAGCAAGAAACTAAGCATCAATATCCTTTGGGATGGTCTTCTGAAGCTAGCCAAATTATCCGCAACGCGGAGCTTGAGCACAAAAGTTGGTTGTGCCATAACTTTCTCCACTAAACTCCGTTCCAAGCGAGCTTATAGTTAAAAGAAAGCTCATTCAGAGCACTACAAGAATTCTAATTTGGCCGTCCCAAAATCGAGTCGAAACCCGACGAAAATATGCCTAAAAGCCGCTGCCGCTGCTATTCACTTCGTTCACTGGTAATTCTCTCTCTCTCTCTCGGTAATTCTTTCTCTCTCTCTCTGTTTTTTCTTTCTTTATAAAAGTTGCTGTAGTAATGCCCATTGCCTGAAAACTGATTTTTCTAAAACTAGATTGATGCTGATACTCCTACAGTTGGGGAACAAGGCAAGGTAGATTTTAAATATGAGGCAGAGTTTGCACAACACGTGAAAAAGGGTGAAGCAGTGAGTGAATTTGCAAAGTCAAAAACAATTACACAGCAAAGGCAATATCTCCCCACATATTCAGGTCAAGGGGATGAGTTATTGTAGTTAGACTTATAATTTTCCGATAAATTGTGGTTAGTTTTGCATAATATTTCGTTGCAATGTAAGAGTCTAGGATATGTATGTTTTTAGCCATAGGTATTCTTTTAGTGTTGGTATTGGGTAACGAGGCATGGGGATAATATTGGAATCGAGGATTCAAACTTAGACTGTGAAATCTCACACTGTCGCTTAGGAATATGATGATCCGTCTATTTAAATCTGGGTTGCCATTCGTGGTGAGCCTCGGTGGTGAAACAAACTTCTCTAACTAATTATAAGATAGGCCTGAGGATCATATCTGATTATAGCTTTAGAGAGAAGGAAACAATTATACTTGCATGCTATCCAGTTTCTCTAAGGGATTAAAGCAACCTACCATGTATGTAAATGAAGGAAACGGTCGATGGACCATGAAGATTTTATATCACATTTCTACTTATGTTCAAAACTGTCTTCAGTTTAAAGAGTTCACATACCATGGCAAGTTGTATCGGCAGTCCTCTTTGCTGCTGAGATGTTTTTATTCCTATGTTCAAGAATTTTTCTCTACGAACAGGTTAATTTATCGAAGAGCTATTGCATCCTCAAGTCATTCTATCTTTAATTGTGACAGGGAACCGCTGAGATTTTAACTATATGTTTCAGTGCAACAACTCGTTGAGATTGAAAGACCAAACGGTGGCCCCATCAAACCGTGTGGAGCTACGTTACTATCGCAGAAGTAGGTACACTAATTCAGTTGCAGGAAACTCGAGTCATCAATTTTGCTCCACGCACTCTGTAGTTAATTCCAATAATGAATGTCTGTCAATAATGATGTCACATGTGGCATAGTTTTACACCATCGGAGAATGAAAGACGGCAAATGCCCCCGTACTACCCAGGGGATAACAAGGAAAAGAGGGGGGGGGCAAAGAGGGCATTATTCGGTTAAATGAAAAACAAATCATGGCCTCAAGCAATTATGGGGGACAGGGACAAGTAAATTGCATGGTATGTGAAGTTCTAAACAAGAATGCCTTTCCTTATCTGCATCACCTCTTCAATAGCTTGAGCGCATCCCCTACCAGATGCAGCGAACCGGTGACGAGTACCTGTATATACCAATTAGATAAATAACATTTCCAATAGTCTCATACAAGAGCATGTAAACCACTACATACACAATATCTCTTTCGCACTAACAGTAGAAACACATGCATCTTCCATTTGGTCCCACAAATGGTTTGGCAAGACTCTTCCAGTAGCAACCTATGGACATCATGTTAATGACAGAAGGGTTACCTGAAGGCGTAAAGAAGGGTTTTCCTTGACACAGTCCCTCGGCCACGTTATTGTCAATGGCAATGAAGGCATCACCGCACTGGATGCGAAATTCTGATCTGCCATACTGCCTTGGGAAACATCTTCATAAAGAAAGTCATGAGGGGGCAAGGAGATCTACACTGTCCGTCTTGGAACTCTTGTCAAGGGAAACATCTGCTCATGTATAAAGAAAATGTTATAAGCTCATGCGAAACTTCATCATTTTCCCATACATGGATCAGTAAACTTTATTGTGGTGGGAGCTTTTTCAATTGAGTGGCAACTAGCAACTGGCAACACTAACCTTAAACTAGTAGAGGCAGTATCATTTTATCGATTTGATAATAACTATGAACTACCAGATTGCTAATTAATTTATTTGACGCAACAACTCAATGCAAACCCACCCTAATCTCGTAGACTAGTTACGCCTTGCTGTGAACTACAACTAACCTTAGCATAAGCATGTGGAAGAAAGACGCTAATACCAGAATTAGCAACAGCAACAAACTGTAAGGGAAGGAGTTCACATGATATACTTGTTTGAGGCCACTTCTGAAAATACAGTGCTGGGGCTAACAAGGACCCCATTCGTGGTACTCTATCGACTGCAGTTCATTTACACTATTTTTCGTAAGTTTAGTTTTTTCCTGTGAGCAAACAAACCTTTCCCGTGTATAATCTTCTCCCAAATCCTTTGGAGGTTATACTGCCACGACAAGTCCCTAGTAGTAGGGATATCTGATGTAATAACTGAAGCACCAGAAGTGACTTTATTATATGATGACATGCTAGGGACAAACAAAGCCTTTGAGAAATGGGTCCCTGCACAAGATTAGAACAAAACTCTTAACCGGTCATCTGCAAGCCTCACAAAATGACATATAGTGTGACTAATCTACCGGTAATATTCAAATCTGAACAACCAACGTTGCATTCGTGGAAGCAGCAGCAACAGAAACTTGCATCACCTCACTTATGATAAGTGCTTAAGATTATTGCCAAGATAAAGCTGATGCACTAAATTCTACATAAAAATAACATACCCCTTTTCTATTTAACAATTATTATACAAGAGTGTTACTGATGGGTAAGAAGAACGCAGCTAACTGGCAAAATATGCTCTGATAACAGAATGAGGTGAAGTCATTTTGAAAACCCTGATCGCCATCAGACATGAGAAGCATACAATACAAAAGATAACTGACGCATCAATGCACACATGATAACATTGATATAGCAGATAATGAGAATGACAACCATCGAGAGAAAACTATCAATTAGCAAATCAAATGCCTTCATTCACTAAATTATACTGGCTCCGTCAAGATGCGAAAACAAACATCTTGCATCATGAAGATTGCATATATCTTTGTAATTGGATATACCTGATGAAGTGCATATATTATGAAGCAAGTCGTGGGAGCAGAAGTTGAGGGTCTCTAACATCCATGCAATTAAATAACAGAATCTACCAAATACAAAACAAGCAAAGTATCAAAAACCTCCCCAAATAAAGTATCAGATTACTCAAGCAGATTCATAAATCATTGAGATAACAATTTAAGCACAAAGCCACGAATTCAAGAGCAAGTGTTGTCAATTTCAAAATTCACTTTTCCACATTTCATGTCTTCATCTATTTTTCTTATAGTAAAAGTAACTGAACCTTCAATTTTAAAGAGAAACCAACATTTGAGAAGCTTCAAAAAAAAGAAGATGCAGGTTTTGAGAAGAATGAGGTAATCGATGCTTTAACGTATTCCAATGTATTAATTTGGCTGTCAAAGCCGAAAAAAGGCAGCGACTTCATCGAGGAATGTGATTGTTTATGCCACAAACAAGAAGCTCCCAGTTCCTCCTCCAAAACATAAAACGCACCGTGATCATTACTTGTGCCACTCAAGAGCCAAAGTTGGTATTACTACACAATTTCAGAAAGAGACAATATATTATCTTCAATTGACTCCAGCAATCCCAAAAATATAGCAGGAACTTATCCTCAAACACATCCAACCTAAACAAAGTTCATTCAAACAGAAACAATAGATGTTGAACTTGCATTTAAATTCATTTCCTAGTTATGAGGCCCCTTACTGTCAAGAATGAGAAATTTGCACTTAAGTAGAATTACCGTCAAGGAAACACTGTCAAGAATTAGAAATTTGCCGTCGCTGTTATTTTGAAGAAACTTTTACATTATATTACGATACTATGAAAAGTAGACCATAGAGACCTATCACTCAGCATTAGACAAAGAGCCATTCATCTGCAGCTACACCATCTAGGATATTTAGATTTGTAATTTCTACTTTTCACTTACTAAGATATAAATGCAGAGGCAACAGTTGATTTCTACTGAAGATATCGACTATAACTTCCATATAAAACACCTGTAATTGGAGATAAGAGGATCTTTACAGGTTGAATTAACATCGGCGAGGTAGCCAATGAGCTCAATAGAGACAGTAAAACAGAAGAACTTAACATAACCTTCCCTTTAGTTCCAGCAACATGTATTATTTTAAGCCTGGCATTCTTTTCCTCCAACCCAAGTATCTACGAAGATAGTCAGACAAATGATTTAGTAGCCAAAGCCCATGCTTTTCATTATGTTGACTATTAAAGTCCGAGACGAGCTTAAGAAAAGGTCACACTGCATAAATTGGGGCAAGAAGAATAGCAAGAGCATGCATGCTTAGAAAAGACATGCTACATAAATAATATGCAAAGGCACTGGATGATTAGAAAAATATAGTTCTTACTGCATTATGGCATTGCTTGACTTGGTCAAAAGTTGATGTGGTAGTATGTGAAAAGACTTTTACTTGTAAATGCCAGACCTCAAAATGCATGGAGTTGATAGAAAGAGATGTTTCTGCTCTATTTAATCATGACTGCTAAGTTCCAATGTATAACCATGAAGTCACACCATAATGCATTCATATCTGAATGACCTTGGGATTATACCCTGAGATAGATTGACATCCTTTCCAGTTTCCCAAACTTCCCAGCAACAGGTGTCGGGTCTCCACGTTTCTGATGAGTTATGAGTGAGGAAAGTGCTTCCATTGCAGCTTCATAAGAAGATGAAAGAGGCAGGTCTTGACTATTGCCCTTAAAAGCTAGCGCATTCTCCATTTTCTTTACTACTTGCAATGACATTTTCGTGTATCTAGATCCCGAAGCAATAAGGTGAAATACAGTACCAGAGTCAGCCAAAGATTGATTTTCAAAATGCTTGATAATACTTCCCATTTATTAATATGACCACCTACTTTGAGTAGTCTTCACAAATAAAGCTCTTTCACATTATGAAGACACCTATCCTGTGTAATTCTATCAAATTGACGAAAGTAGGAAAGCAAAGAAATAGATGTAAGCAGAATATAATCTTCAATCAAATTCTATAGGTGCCACCATGCTACCTCAATAGACACATAGCAGGAAGCAACTGAAGAATGAGGCAGGACTACAAGGTCTGGAGAGAGAGAGAGAGCGAGAGAGAGAGAGAGAGAGAGAGAGAGAGAGCAAAAAGAACTAGCCAGAAACAAGATGCATTTCCAAGAATTGTCATCCAAAAAAAAAATTGGCTGAAATCAATCAAAGCAGTACTTGGACAAATTACAGTCACATGCTTGCAGGAGCATGCCGAAATCACACATATGGAGAATCCCTAATCAGGTTACCTGACATGAAAGACCTCACAGGAATTTTATGAGTGCTAAAATACTATTGGAGGGGTTGCAGGGGAGCCACGACACTTTGGGTTGGCCAGCGACCGTTTGATTCCTCTGTACCTACTATTCAACATCTCTCTCCTTTCCAACTGCCCCATATGATCATTTCAGAGATGCCATCCCCCCATCTTAAAAGTATTACGAGTTAATTCAGAAAACTTTCACCATTCAGATTGCTAGAAACTGTCAGTATATAATAACCAAAATACTTGCAAGGCTAATATCAAAGCAATACAGAGACAAGCGAGTGTACAAGATAACACTAAAGTTGCTAGTTTTAAGGAAGCATCATGTAGAGAATAAGAGATTTCAAGTTAGACCTCCAACCAAGGAATGTAAAATGCAGAGAACAAAGAGAATGACAGATTGCTGCCAGGAGGAAGTAGATACGGAATCTAGTCATGCACTGAAAGTTTTTACGGAGTTTTATAGTAAACGCTATTATTAGAAGAAAGTTTTCCTTGCGCATGCACTCTTTCTGAGTATGATATGCATGCATTATCATAAGAGGAATATTGAAGTGCACACATGTCGCTATCATTCATCACAATGTCAAATGTGAGAAGAAAACTTTCCATCAAGGGTTTTTCTTGCATAAATTTTATCGTGAATCACTCAATTTTTAAGTTCCTAATAGTATAATTCTAGAAGGTTCTGTCAGCAGCTCCACCATGTTCTGAGTTTCAGACAATGAAAACCAGCCTCTTCAAGTAACTTTCAGTAAATTAAGCACAACAGTGGAGTTATGTGCATGGATATATAGTCACGTCACACATTCTCGGCTTATAGGCTTGAATAAGAAAGAGAGGGACAGAGTGACAGGGGAAAGGAATGTGTAGAGAATTCATTGCATTGTGAAGGTTCGAATTCTCAATTCCTTTCTTCTCAATCATCATTTTGTTTGATGTCATTGTAAGTAGGATAGCTCCTTACTATTTGGTAAATGCATCGAATATCAAGAGAATAACAACCGCAGCCCAAACAAAAACTGGAGTGAAACAATTTTAGCCAAATGGTTAAGTAATAGTAGAATGTTTTTGTACGGTATATCTGCAATACTTGCTGAACTTGTATTTTTATGCCAGGCTCTGAACATAATCTCCCTCACATATTCCAAGCTGCGCAAATGCATTAACAATCTATGTAATGAACAAGACACAAAAGTTAAAACCAAAGGCATTAGTTCGTTGAGAAATCCGAGTGTCTCTTGATATGTTCCTCACAATATGATTTGTCCACGTTCTTCCCCAACCAATGAAGAGATCTTGGAGGAATTGCCAAGTGAAAATTTTGTCCATTAAGCAAAAAGGGAGGCAAAGACCAAGAATTTTTGTCAAAAAAATATGGATGGAAAAATAAAATAAACTCAGTTGCTTTTCCTAGAAAGCGAGTTTTAAGCTATTACCATCAGCTTTGCTGAAGCGGTTTGCACGACAGAAGGATGAGGAGGAGGACGAAGAGCTCGCTTTGCTTACTCCAAGATTCGACGGTGCATCATCCGGTGAAGAGGAGAGACCGCGCGCTGGCAGCGGCGGTCGAAGGAGAGGAGACGACACGTTGAGTTTGCGCTTGGGAAGAGAGAGGAGAGCTCTCGCTCCGCGACTCGCCATACAGCACACAAAAAAAAAAGGAAAGAAGGGCAGAGAGAGAGGAGGAAGGAGGGAGGGAGGGGGATTGCAGCGCGACTCACTCGTGAAGCATTATCTCGGAAGCTTGGTTTCCAAACTCCGGAGCGCCACTTGTGGATATGGGCCTTGTCCGCTCCTGCTGCTCCAAGCTTCGTGGCTCGAACAGAAATCGTCGGAGTGAGGCGGCGTCAGCGCCGGGGCGAGGAGACGGACCTCGCTCGTCGGCGTGAGGGAGACGGAGAGCAGAGCGAATTCCAGATCTTGAATTCGATTGGGAGCGCACAAAAAGAGAGAGTGAGTGTGGAGAGAGAGGGCTGTTTTTTAAAAAAATTTCCCTCAGCTGCTCTGCTTTCAGATCTGGAATTCGATGGGGCGCGAAAGAGAGAGAGAGAGTATTGAGAGAAAGGGCTGTTTTTAAAAAATTTCTCTCAGCTGCTCTGCTCAAACTTGACACGGTTGAGGAGAATAGAATAGCCTCAAAGCGAATAGCTTCTTTATGAGGGAAGAACATCCGGAAAAATATCAAAAAAAGTCCTAAATCGATTGCATTGGTACCAATTCAATCCTAAATCTTTCAATTGAACAAATTTAGTCCTAAACCTTTTTATATTGATACCAATTAAGTCTATTCAACAAATTTAGGCCAGGAAATTGCTAAATTGGATTGGACCCAGTCCTACGATGGCGTGCCAAGTCTTGGCGTTGACGTTTTAAAATAATTTTTAGTATTTTTTATTAATTTTTTCTTTTATTTTCCCTTTTCTTTATTTCTTCTTTTTTCTTTTTTTTTTTTTTTTTTTTTTTTTTTTTTTTTCTTTCCTTCCTCTTCCCTCCGCCAGCCTCCATAATGATCGGCAAAAGGCCGGTCGGCGAGGGCGAGGGTTGAGCCACCCTCGCTAGCCACTAGGAAGCTTGACCCTCGACAAGGGCCAACGAACGGGTGGGCCGAGGCCACCCATGCCCTCGCCAAATCTGGCAAGGGGTGGCCTCTCCTAGATGGTGAAGGGCCTCGCAACAGCGAGCCTGGTTCTCACCGACCTTTGGTGAGGGCTGGGCAAGGGTCCCCTCGCCATGGTCGGTGATGGCATGGGCAACCTCGTCCGTCCCCTCGCCAAGGGGGCCCCGGCATCCTCATCAATCATCGTGGAGGTGGTTGGCTGCCGAGAAAGGAAGAGGAAGGAAAGAAAAAAAAAAAAAAAGGAAAGAAATAAAGAAAATGGAAAATAAAAAAAAAAATAATTAAATAAATTCGAAAATCATTTCAAAATGTCCACATCGGTCTTTGGTCGTAGGTACCACGTGGGATTCCCGGCGTCACATCGTGATTTCCGGCCTAAATTGGTCGGATAGAATAAATTAATACCAATGTAAAAAGATTTATAACTAAATTGATCCAATTAAAAGTTTAGGACTAAACTAGTACACATGTAATAAGTTTATGACTTTTTTTTATAATTTTCAGGAAGAACACCTAGCCCTGCTTTCTTTCCGAGCCATCAATAACTGCCAGACTTCATCCTTTATCTGTTCTTTGTGCAGCATCACACTATCTCAAGAAACCCCCAGTTGGGCTTCTTCTTGTGTGGCTCTCGGCTTGTATGTTCTCTATTATGAGGCAACCCTAAAAAGAAAAGGGTTAATATTACGAAAAAACCCGAATCGATATAGTTGTGATAAATTTACCCCAAGCTAATTTTTTCACTACCAAAATATCCAAATTGGTACACTTGTGACAAATTTATTCCCCGTTAGTTTCCGTTAAATTTACCGTCAAATTGTTAAATTAGATAACACGTAATAGATTGGCGTGTATACCAATTTGAGGTTTTACCTCTCTGTTTGTCACAAATTTATTAAATTGTGATTTTCTGTGGTATTAATTCAATTTAACAGATGGTAAATTTGTCACAAGGGTAAATTTGTCATAGGTACCAATTTGAGAGTTTTGTTATAATAACTCAAAAGAAAAACCCAAAAGCAAACCCTTATATTTACCTTTTATTTTCCTTTCTCTCATGCGGCTCGGCTCCTCGCTGAAGACCAACGAAAACCAACAAAACCTAGGCCTTTCGCCATGCGGTTGTTCAGAAAGAGGGATCAACAAAGTCTTATTTCCCTCGTATGCATGCCGCTCCTCAGTCAAAAGAAATAATAAACAAAACCCTTCTTCTTCTTTTTTTTTTTCTTTCTCTCACAATGACCTTTTTGCCCCACAAGTGAAATAGATATCATAAAGTAAAGTGTGGGTCTAATACCCTAAAACACCTTAAACTTTAACTTTTGTCCCAATTTTACCATAAACCTTTTTATTCCATAAAAACCCTCAATTTTAGATCATATCATAATTCTACCATACTTTTTTTTTTGTCCTATGAAAACCCCAAACTTTCGTCTTATCCCAATTTTACCATCTAGTCCCAATTTTACCGTAAAATATTTACAATCATATAAAAATCACAAACTTTTACTTGAGTTGCACATTTGCCCCCATCAACCGTCCATCCGAAATTGCTTGTTGACAACCGAGAAATGAAAAACTCCCAAGCACAAGTTGTTTAAACGAATTGAGCGCAAGCTCTTTGATCATAAGAGATGGAATATTCCTAAGCATGAGAGATCCACGAGCGCAAAGTTTCTAAGGGCGATTTTGACGGAAGGTTAATGAATATGAAAAAAAAAAATTGTAGTGAAGTTGAAATTGGATCTAAAGTTGGGATTTTTTATGAAACAAAAAAAATTGAGGTTAAAATTGGTATTGTACCTAAAGTTGAGGATTTTTTATGGGAAAAAAAAAAGTTTAAGGTAGAATTGAGACCTAACCTAAAGTTGTAGATTTTTTTTATAAGACAAAAGATAAAATTGGGATAAGAGCTAAAATTAGAGATTTTTTAGGATATTAGGCCGTAAAGTGTGCCCTCGTTTCGGTCTTTTTAGTGAGAAAGCTCTCCACGATTGAAATCGAAGACTTATCGAAATCGAGTTGACTTCTGTAAAACGGCTCAAATTCGAAACATTAATTTATCATTCGATTAGGAGGTGATCAGCACATTGGACATAGAAGCCGTCTTGTTGAGCCACCGAAAGTTCTGGAAGCCGCCGTTGTTGCTCAAAATGACATCGTTGCGGGGCAAGTCGCATGCGCATTTGTGAAGTTGAAGGAAAAGAGGTTTTCCAATGCCGAGGAGATCGTAGAGTTTTTGCGCGAGCGGCTACAAAAAAGGCGGCAATGGTTCCCAAAACGATGTGTTTGGGGACTTGCGAAAATTTCAATTTCCATCACAAAATTGCGATGGAAAAAAAAATTGGCCGCAAAAATTCGTTGCAAATAATTCATCGCAAATTAGCCACGGACTTTTTATTCATTGCAAAATTCGTTGCGCAAAATTAGCCACGAACTTTATCCGTCATAAATTAACCACGAGCTTTATCCGTCACAAAATTCGTCATAAAAAATTCATTGCAAATTAGCCACGAACTTTATTCATCACTAAAATTGCCACCAAATTTTTTTACTTTTTCCATGAACATTATTCATGAACAAATTTTAACGATTTTTTATTAATTCTTTAACGACGAACTCAGAAACGAATATCGTTTAGGGACTAAATTAGCGACGAAATTTTATTTTTACAGTGAACTTTTTTGTAATTTGTGATCGTGACGATAAAATCATTTATTTTATTTTTTGATTTTAAACCTAATTAAAAGAAAAATTAATTTTTGAAATTTATATTTAACATTGATTAAACACTTAATAACATGAAAATATTATAATAATATGAAAATGAAATACATTCATCTACATTTTCCACAAGAATGACATAAATATTTTTCTTTATAGTACACATAATGAGAGAATAAATAATCTTGCACAATAACTCATCTTTGCACAAAAAATAATGACAATAGAAATGAATCAAAAAAGAATATCCTGCTTTTAGTGACAACACCCATCATATAAATACTAAACAAAACTAAAGACACGGTCCATTGGATGCTCACTTCGCTGAGGCTGATGAAATATTATTCCTCATTTGAAGTATAGGAGAGCGTCGCTTGAGATGAAAAACATAAATTCAAACCAAAAAGCAGGCTCATCCATCCAACATATGCCCAAGCACTGTACACAGCATAGATCGTTGATATGAAAAGTGCAAGGCGTTCATGGCTCAATATGAATGATATACCTGCATTTACATGAATATTGGATCTAAGCAAGCTTACAAACTCAAAAGCACAGTAATAGCAGACATCGAGTTAAGTCTTTAAGAGAAAGCCTCGAAGCCATTACCTGCAAGGATGATTACAAGAGCTGTTGTCCAAAAACTTCCATAAAACCACAAGAAGACAGTGCCACAAAGTGCAAGCAGCAAAAGTGCAGCGGCAAACCCCAAAAAAAAACCCACAAGAACAGCTAGCACCTGAATGAATGCAAACTTCAGTCAGTAAAAAGGAATGCAGCAGAAGCAAAGTGTGCATAATAGAGTTATTCTGAACATTTCAGAAAGAGCAACTGAGGAATGAATTCTAGGAACATAGACAAAAGAGGAACTGTGTCTTACTAGATAAAATCCAGCAACAATACCGTGTGGCTCCAAGGAGTTTGGAAGTGACAACAGGTAATACTCTATGCTTATTTTGATTTCTTCTACTTTGACAGGAAGGAGGAGTTGCACATATTTATAAGCTCAGTTCAGGATGAAATATTGACATACAAACATGAATGGATCCAGGGTAACAGGTCATGTCAGGATGGGAAAGGATAACTTGAACCAGCAATACAATAGGAAGTCAATAAAAGTAGCTTGTGAAGTGATGAGTGACTTACCGAGACCACAAGAAACTTTACCATGCCGACCATAGCGATAGCTGAGAAAATTCCACACCATATGATAGAAAAGAAAGATGTAGTCCCCATACGTAGGAAAGAATCGATTCCCCTAAGAGTGCAATCCAACCAAATCATTGATAAGAGAAACATTATGTTCCCAAAATATACAAGCCATTACAAAACAACCGGGTAGGCCAGCTCAATCTTCACTTTGACATAGTCACAAGCCTTTAGTATGTCACCTTTTAAATTAATGACAAACGGTCTTCATGACTCTAGCCACTCTCCAGCTGCCTTTAGGACACACAAAGCTATCTTATCACATTTCTAACAACTAAATTGTCAAATATGTGGACATTTTCTATTAGATTTGTTATATGCCCATTCAGCTTGTGGCCCAGGCCACCTTTTCGGCTATTTTGACAATTATTATCACAATCTAGTCCACCTTGTTCTCTCTCGTGGGACATGCCCATAGGAGATGCATTTTGAATATAATCCCCTGAAGATTCCCTAGACAGAACTGGGTGCTCTAATCCCTGAGCTGCATCTGTCCCTTGTTTATCCATACTCATTAGTTTCCCAGTTCCTTGACTCATGCTCTCAGCCGACGCGTTGCTCGAGTGATGACTGTTCACAGTTGTCTCTTTAGGAGGAATCTTCACGTCAGTAGCTTGTCTTCTTTCTTGATGTGTTTCTGAACCCTTCTTTTTGCCATTCTGTGAGGAACGACTAACCCCATTCTTCTGCTGATTGCCCTTCCTAGCCATGAGTCAATATCCTAGGAGATTCTTCCTGGGTTAGGATACCAAGTTAATACATCCCCATCAATCAAAGTTGGCTTGCCATGCTGATAAGTGTTTTACTGCCATACCATCACCCATATTAAAACAGATGTCAGAGCTTATCTATCATCATTTAGGAAAAATAAGATGCCAACCTCGTTGACAGAGCACACTCCACAACTTCAAGAAAAGCTTGGTCAAGAAGTTTATGCACCTAAAATCGTAATTTATACCTTCCAAAGAGATGCATTTTACGAACTATAAAGACCTAAAAACACAGTAACATTGGTTTTTTTTTTAATTTCAACGCAGTAGCTTCTAGTTATAATTACAAAAAAGCAAGGGGAAAAAATCAAAGGTGCTAGAAGTTATGAGAAATCCATGGTCTAAACCCTCCAAAATCACTTGAAGCAGGGGAGCCAATTCCAAACTGAATTGCAGGTCAGAACGACTTCACCAAGTAAGCTCTGTTACCAAAGGCGACTCAACAGTCACTTAGCATAACAAAAGTTGCAAGCTTCCGCTATTTAACCAATACTACTCTGGGGAACCACAGACGTAGGTAAGAACTTTCAACGGAATCGAACTGAGCACATTCCCAAGTAAAGAAAAGTGTAAATTCAAGACCCAACAACCAAAAAGTTTACTTCCCCGAGAGCATTGCAAACGCTCCAAATTTGAACACTCAGCCCAGTAATTCAGCTAACAGAACCCCGCTGGAAACGAAAATCAAAAGCCAAGCAACGCCACTGTCGCACCCAGAAACATCGCTTGAAATTCAGCACGCAACACTAGCACTAAAATCACGAATTACAACACCAGAACCCCCCCTTTACCCCAAACTACACCCGAAACAGTCGAGAACGAGCAGGAACGCAGCTAGAATCGAGCAATCAGGGCCCGAGAGAACGGGAGGAGCACGCAATCAAACGAACGAGCCGGCAATCGGGTGCAAGAATCACGGAACGCGACGACCCCATCCAGCGAACACCAACCGGAACCACCCAAAGGGGAAGTACCTCGAGGCCAGCTCGGCGGCGCCGCCCCCCAATTCGGACGAGGGAGGGAGGGGGGAGGGAAATTGGGGGGACGAGGGAACGAGAAACCCTAGAAGAAATGGCGGCGCCGGAGAGGGAACCCGAAGGGACGCGGGGCCCAGTTGCTGCTCCTCCTCCTCCTCCGCGGCGGCGGAAGCTACGGTGCGAGGGGTAGGTTCTATCTCTAGCGAGGGGTACAGCGAGTGGAGATCTGATTGAGAGACGAAAGACGGAGAGGTAGGGAGAACAGCGAGTGAGGGAGGATCTGAGGAATCAGCAGAGAGAGAGAGAGAGAATGGCGGGTGAGTGCAGGGAACGGGAAATTAGCGACGGGGAAAAACGGTCCGTCGCTAATTTTCGGTGGCTCAATTTATTTTTATAGTGTAATTTTGTGATGGATATTAGTTCATGGCTAATTAGCAATGAATTTTAATCCGTGACTAAATAATCACGGATTTAACCACGAAAATAAAAATAGTCGGGAAAGTGAAATAAGAGTTTATTTTCGTCGGTAAATCCGTGGCTAATTAGCTAATTTAGCTAAAAATAAAATAGTAGAAAATGAACGAGAGTTTATTTTTCGCCGCTAGCCAGCGACGAAATTAAAAAATAGTCGGGAAAGTGAAGTGAGTTTATTTTCGTCGCTAAATCCGTGGCTAATTAGCCACAGATTTAGCCACGGATTTAACAAGGAATTGAAAAAATATTTGGGAAAGTAAAGTGAGAGTTTATTTTCGTCGCTAAATCAGTGGCTAATTAGCCACGGATTTAGCGACGAATTAAAATCCGTGGCTAATTAGCCACGAATTTAGTGACGAAATTAAAAATAATCGAGAAAGTGAAGCGAGAGTTTCTTTTCATCACTAAAATTAGCCGCGT
Organism: Syzygium grande; assembly: GCA_024733475.1. Lineage (NCBI taxonomy): Eukaryota > Viridiplantae > Streptophyta > Magnoliopsida > Myrtales > Myrtaceae > Syzygium > Syzygium grande. The sequence goes on along the minus strand of JAMXDD010000003.1, from coordinate 13,737,148 downwards.
TGATTTAGCAAAAAAAAGTTAAATCGCTAATTTGCGATGAAAAATTTTCCGTGGCTAATTTGCAAACGAAATTAGCCACGAATTTTTTTACGTCCCAAATTTGCTACGAAAAAAAAAAAATTCATGGCTAATTCCGTCGCAAATTAGCCACAGAAAATTTTTCAAATCACAAAATCCGTCGCAAATTAGTAACGAATAATTTTTGTCGCTAAATTCGTGGCTAATTAGTGATGAATTTATTTTTTGTCGCAAATTCCATCATAAATTAGCGACGAATAATTTTTTCATCACAAATTAGCGAAGAATTTTTTTTGTCACAAATTCCATCGCAAATTAACAACGAAAAATTTTTAGTCGTTAATTTTCCGTGGCTAAATCCTTATTTGTTTGTAGTGGAGAGTATTATTATTACCAAATATGGCATGTTTGTATGAATTTACACACTTATAATATGTTTTCTCAATTTTTTATCGATTTTATAAAAACCGGTCTCATGTTAGTGCGAGATTACCATCGGTCTTTGTTTGCCAAGGATTTTACAGAAGTTTGAGGGTGCGTTTATTTCATGGAAAATAAATTATTTGGAAAAAAATTCTTTCGAAAATGATTGTTTATATCGCTTGCATTAATTAGTCAACAAAAATTATTTTTTATTATAAAAATAATTTACATCTCAATATTTTCGTAGATGAGAAAATATCTTCCGTTTATTCATTTTTATAGGCAGTACAAGTGATCATTGTTAAAAAATATTATCAAAATCATTCATTTTTACGAAACAAATGAAATCTTAAAGTCTTGTGATTTTTGCGCACTACTTGGCTTTAATATCAGTGCTATGATGTGTTATCTCGTTGGACAAGAACTTAAGTACAAAGAATAATGAACAATGTCAGTAGTGATTCAATCGATAACAATGAAATCTTTACACGAAACTGCAATACAAAACTTAGGTTCTAGACGGTCCTTCAAAATTCGGATGCCGAGAACATTAGGAAGACATAAAGCTTTCACATCCTCAAGGAGCAGTCGATGCATTGAGAAGAGACGCCCGAATTCGAATCAAGCGTTTGTAGAGTCGATCGACTCCATCTTCAAGCCCTTCCATGCAATGTTCGAGCATCTCGAGCCTCTCTTGCACCCCCCCTTTGGAGCTTCGGAGCCAGCATCGGCTTATCGAGTTGCTTGCTCACGGATGGAGCTCACGGTACAGTCCACTCTCTCCACTTCATTCAAGACTTTCTTCACGCCTTTCTCGCTTGAGAGCATCAACCTTGAAGCCAATGACCAGCCACCTGTCTTTGTAGGAGAGGCAAAGATCAACAGGGACTTCAAGATTGAAATGGTGATGGGGTTTATTTCTTTCAAGACTTCGACCACCATGACTAGATGGTCGTCTGAATTTAGAAACTTTGATGAGTTATTAGGGTTTTTGTCTTCCAGGGTCTTGAATTGCACTAGATATTTCGCTATATCCCTCTTGGCTTTCTTTTCTAAAACTCATGAAACCCTTAGCATGGCTTTCAATGCTCGAATATATTCCGCCCTTTTCTTGAATCGCGGACCATAGATCTTGGACTTCATCTTTCATCCTCGCCATCAAGTCTCTTGCAAACCAGCAAGTGTCTAACGACATAATCGACTCGTCGAGCACCTTCTGCATCGCTTTACCATTTCGGTCTTGAAGAATAGCTTGTTGGGTGAGGGAGAGCCAATGAGTTCTTCGATGCTGACATACAGCTCAGCGAGCCCAGCCATGTTCGCTCGGATGGTTTCGGCTCTAAGGGAAGACTCCGAGGCTTTCAACTTGGACAATTCGGCTACGATTTTGAGAGAGCTCGAAGGTAGGCCTTGAGGGCAAGCTAATCGACCTAAGAGGAAGATGCACACCTTCCATGAATGATGAGTTCGCCTTTTTTTTCTTGGGGTCCTCCTCTCGTTTCTCTTTTGGTGGGCTTTCTGATTGGTGAAACTACACTCAAATCTTTGAAATGAGGTTTGAAGTGGGACTGTGACTCTTCCTCCTCTTGTTATATATAGAGGACGCTGCAAACAGAAACGGGCATAAGATGAGAACATTTTTCAGAATTTGCATGTGGTGGGAATGTGGGTCACCCTAACTATTTTGATAACCATGTATTTGTTTAGGCCAGCAGAAGGTGGACACATCAAAACCCTTTCCTTAGCTAGGGTTTCTTTAAAATTAGTCCTTTGGTCATTCAACATAATCTTTTTTTTTTTTTAAAATTGGGAGATAGCTGTCCTAGGAGAGACAAAGGAAAGGAACAGTAAGTATTGGGTCATGGGTGGCTTGATGCTCTCTTGCCTACCAATCATTGATTGTGATTTGGTTTTATCTCCTATCAACATCGACATCATCATCATCTTCTGACCAGAATCTAAATCTGATCAAAGATTAAATTTGCGAGGTGGTTTGTGAACAATCAATGGCTGGCACTGAATGTTTTGTCTGCTTTCAAAGGGCCGCAGGAATGGGGCGGGTGGGGCCGTGGGGGGTTCAAGCAACTTGACTGCATGTGGAGGATGGAGATTGAGGACCCAATGAAGTTTTTCTATAAGAAAACAAAAGAAAATTATAATGGGGAAAAGGAATAGAGTGTGAAGGAGAAAACAAATTGTCAAGAATCTAGCTAGCTAGCTAGGTTTGCCGTTGGGAGAGCAACATGGGTTGAATTGCGAAAGCTAATCAAAGGCTATTCATAGGAATATGAACTTTGGCTAATATTTTACTTTTCTTTTGAAATCTGGCTAGGTTGTGTGTAATCCTAGATTACCACTAGAAAGGCACGATGCCTAAACGGAGGAAAAAAAAAACAATTAAGTAAAAATAACAGAGTAATTAATGATAGGAATGTGAGTTTGTGCACAAAAGTCATATGACCACAACATTATGGTCTCATAATCTAAAGTTCTTGACTCTAGGCATTTAAATGATTGTAAGAAGCATTTGTGCATACGATATGACTGTCATATCGTGGTTTCACAATTTAAAGTTTGCATATATTTTGTGCACTTCAATATCGTATGGCAAAAGACTCGATAGTAGAACATAATGACAAAGACGGACCACAAAGGGTAAGTGATGGCCATCGCCATCGGTCTCAAGCTCCACACTAGTTGAAACATGGCTTGGCCAATGATTTATATGTATTTTCTCCTGAGGCAATTTTATAAATAACATTCATCTCGCTTCCTTAACTACTTATGTTGCCACCATAATCAAAATCCGTATCCATCATTGGCAGAATGAATACCATCACAATCTGCCAGTCTTGGGCTCTTATGTTTCAACATTTGAATTTATGTAATAATAACACAGAAAAGGAAAGTTTTAGCATGATGTAGTCACAATGTCTAAGAAATCTTGCATAACGATTGCATGTTCATCACGAGTCTCTAGCATTGAACATAATGAAACCCATTGGACAGTTAAAGATGATGTTCGATAGCTCTATAAAATGTCCACCAGTTAAGTTCTCACAGACTTAAAATTTTGATTAGAAGGATTTTGTTATAATGTTCCACACACTAGTTGAGCAGCTAATTAAAAACTTTTTATGGTTTTCAATGCATTAATTCTCTTTATTGCTTCTTTCTTTCTTTCTTTTCTTTCCGTCTCTTGACAGTATTCTGACTATCAATGACTTCAACAGTGAAATCAGGCTTTTTCAACAGTAATCATGAGCAGGGACACAGCAAGTGAAAGTTGTTATTATAGCCTTAATTTCATGTGAGAGTTGAGACAATGGGATTTTGGATCATCATCCTATGTTTTGAATATTTAAGTGAGCCTGAAGATATAATGACACTGGCTAGCACAAGCAGAGTGCCCTGGTAGACAGGTTTGTCTGCACTTGCTGGTAGCTACACTGATTCATTGACCAAAATACTCAAAGCACGTTGCAGGGAACACACAAAAATAGGAAAAGAACATCTTCTTCACTTGCTGCTCCCATAAAATACACCTCCGAACAAATTCTGAGGCTTCATTACCGGGTCCGGTCAAATTAAAGTCCCATGACTGGACCATTTCCTAAATCCCCTAAAAGCCCAGCCCATAAAAGTTCTCGAATAGACATTGAAAACATTATTTCATGTACAGACTTCACCAAAAAGAGAGTAACAGGTGGACAATTTGATACCATCATGCCAGTTAAAAATTGATAGAAGATAATAGGACATTACAGAATCGCTGGCTCCAAAACCCAATTGTTCGGTGCAGACAAGTGATGATTTTCTTCCTCTGCCATGCTGACATTCAGTGGTTGAATGCAAAAGGGATGGTTATGAATTGTGTCTCCTCCATCACTTTCAGTGTGAAGGTTAATGGGGAACCTCAAGAGTATTTTCAACCATCTCGAGGCATTAGACAAGGTGACCCACTCTCCCCCTATCTTTTTATCATTATGGCTAATGTCTTGTCCCATCTCCTGCATAAAGCTTTGGAAGACGGCAGCATAAAAGGAATTAAATTGAACAGGTTTTGTCCAACACTCTCGCATCTACTGTTCGCTGATGATGCCATATTTTTCTTAGATGGGAAAATTAGTGAATGTCAGAATCTAGCAGGGGTTTTGAATCAATATTGTTTTGCAACCGGCCAAGCAATAAACTTGAACAAGTCAGGGATTTATTTTAGCAATGGCTGCCCACCTGATCTGAAGAAAAATATGGCCGAGGAGTTGAGAGTTCCTGTGATAGAAAAGACTGGGAAGTACTTAGGCATTCCTTCTGATTGGGGGACCTCAAAGAAGCAAATGTTTGCCTGGATTCTGGCTAGGGTCAACATGAAGTTAGAGGGTTGGAAGGAAAAGCTTATTTCAAGGGTGGGAAAGGAGACTTTGATAAAATCCGTAGTGCAAGCTATACCTCAATATGCGATGTCAATTTTTAAGATTCCCCTCTCCGTTTGTAGAGCGATTGAACAAAAAATAGCTTCGTTTTGGTGGAAACAGAATGGATCAAAGACGGGCAATCATTGGAAGAACTGGAAGGTACTCAAGTTAAGGAAATCAAAGGGTGGCCTCGGATTCAGGGATCTCATAACTTTCAACAAAGCCATGTTGGGGAAGTAGGCTTGGAGACTAGTCCAATCCCCTCAGCCCTATGGAGTCAACTCATTAAAGAACTCTATTTTCCCAGAGCTAGCTTTGGGAACGCTAACAAAGGCTCCTGACCATCGTGGGGATGGCAAAGTTTGTTAATGGGGAGAGACACCATCTATCCATCAATCAGATGGGTCGTTACCCCAGGGTTTGATCGGAGGACCAGCTAATTCAGAAGACCCCCAAAGAGTCGAAGAATTGTTCGTTCAGGGAAAGCAATGTTGGGATGAACAGAAACTGAACTCTCTTTTCAGCGAGCATATAGTAGAGGAAATCATGGCTATACCACTGAGCTCTACCCCCAAAGAAGATGTGCTAGTGTGGGCAGGGAATAAAATAGGGAAATACACTGTAAAAGACTCCTATAACAGAATGCAGCCATCAGAACATCAGCAGAATCACAACCAGGCCTCCTCCTCATATCAATTTCCCAAATCCTTATGGCAGAAAATCTGGAACCTCAATACCATGCCAAAAATCAAGCACTTCATTTGGAGTGTGTGCCAGAATAGCTTACCAACTCGTGAGAACTTATGCAAGAGAACAATAACGCCCGATCCCCTCTGCCCTGTTTGCAGGCAAACCCCTGAGTCAACAGAGCATCTCTTCTTACTCTGCGAATGGACAAAAGCAGTTTGGTCAGACTACCGACTGCAAATACATATCTCCCGCTACGGAATTACTAGAATCGACAGGTGGCTGTTGGCAATTTTGCTACAAAATACAGACTCACCATCACCTGAACTAGTCGCCGGGGTATTGTGGAAAATTTGGTTGGCTCGAAACAGAGTCGTCTTTCAGAATCGAAGTCCAGATCCACGCTTGATAGTCGACGAAGCATGTGCCTTGGACAAAAACTTCAAGCGTTGGAACCCCAAAGTGATCAACAGAGAAAAGCGAAAGGGGAACTCACCTGTTTCGTGGACTCCTCCAGAGACCGGCGGATTAAAACTAAACATCAATGGGTCAATCGTCGAAGGCGAGAGGGTGGGTGCCGTTGCGGGATCTGCCGAGATTCTACTGGGAGAGTTGTGGGTGGTTTTGCTAAAAGTGTGGTAGCCTCCTCGGTGATGGAAGTCGAAACCCTAGCTTTGCATGCGGCTCTATTGTACTTAGAAGATGAAACTGATCTGTGGAAAAGCAAAACTGATCTGCAGAGGAGTGTTGATATGCACGTGGTGAAGAGGAGTGTTGATATGCACGTGGTGGTGAGTTCTGACAGCTTATCCTTGGTGGACATCATAATGGGCCAGACTCCAGGCCCGTGGGAAATTCAGACCATCCTTGAAGAATGCAAACAAAAGCTGTCTCGGTTAAAAGCTGTAGAGCTTGTCTACAACCCACGCGAATCAAATCAAGTGGCAGATTTCTTAGCCAAAACACATCGCAAGAAAGCCCTACCGCAAGATTGGCTTGTAAAACCGCCATTATCTCTGCGGGATCTTTTATGTTCAGAAACCCATAACTTATGTTATCCTTTTGTTAGTTAATTAATGAAACATTTTACCTTTTGACCAAAAAAAAAAAAATAATAATGTGCCAAAGTTCTGAGTACAGCCCATTCTATGTTACTGTCATGAGCGCCAAATCTAAGAGAGCCAAATGCATCATCGTTATGGACAGCTGGAATGACATACCAAGAGAGAAAAGATCATCTTAAAGAATCCAATTACCACACAGTAACACAGCATCAACACACTGTTGGTTCACCAATATTGGAATAAAAATTAAAGCAGATGGACTCCAATGCCTAGCAGAGATACATCTTATGTGCATGTTATCCTGCCCATCCCCAATTTAGGTGTGGATGAAACAAGAGCAGAATGGAAAAAAAAAAAAAAAAAATCTGTCAAGGCCAAAATGTTTAAATGATGCTTATTGTATGTATCATATAAAGTGCTATCAGAAACAAATTTCTTATCTCATACTCAGCACTGCCGAAAGCATAAGTAATCAGCTACCATCTCCATCATTTGATGACTCAACTAAATGGTTATATGATAAAACCTTTCATGCAACAGAACAGAAAAAATAGTTACTTTTGAATTCTCGTTTCTCTTAAAAAAAAATTAGGCGCCAAACCATTTTAGTCCAACCTACACTAAAATATCAAGTTTACTGAAATCCTCAGTGGCAACTATTTTGTGTAATTGTGAAATTCAAGGGAGTAGTACTTTCATTAAATAATGTGCCTCTTATTAGCAAATATCGGTATAGTTTGGGAGAAGAAAGAAGCTGGGTGCTTTCTTCACAGCAAGCTAAGTGCTCTGGCTACAAAGTAACAGACCAATAAAGTTGCACTGTTACACTTTTTTTCTGCCCAACAGGTAAACAAGACAGAAATAAATAATAGATATTCAGATACTAGCAATCAAGACAAATTCGCCAGAATAGAGAAAAATAACATACCAGTTAGACAGCAAGACCTTGTTCTCTTGCCTTCTTCAACCACTTGAGACTACTCTCAAGAGCAGTGTAAGCAGAAACATCAGTCAAGCTCTTGCTCTCAACAGCATAATCGAAAACCTCATAAGCCTCAGCCACCCAACCGTCTCTACAGAGTGATCTCACAAAGGTTGCATAAGCAGCTGTCTCAAGCTTTATATCACTAGATTTCATCATTTGATACAATTCAATCCCTTTTTCCAATAACCTCGACTTACACAACCCATGAAGCAACATATTGTATGTGCAAGAATTTGGACTACACACCTTAGCCTCCATCTCCTCCAACAATCTTAATGCTCCAAGTGCATCCCCCTCTCTGCACATTCCGTTCATCAACAACGTATATGTTACTGCATCCGGAAAATGGCCCGCCTCCACCATTATGTCCAAGTATTTCCTAGCATCTTTTACCCTCCCGATTTCGATGACCCAAAAATCAAAGTATCGTAGGTTACAAGATCAGGCTCCACACCCCTTCCTCTTTCATCTTCTTATAAACCCCAACGGCCTTGCTCCCTCTGCTAAACATACAATACCCCTTCATTATCGTATTAAAAACGAAACAGTCAGGATTAAACCCTTCCTCGCTCAATACGCTGACCAACCGCATCGCCTCTCCTAGATTCTTAGTATTACAGACATTATCAATCAGTATAGTATACGTGACCAAATCAGGCTTCACACCGAGGAATCACGCATCTCGTCAATCAAATTGTACGCGGTACCCAAAGCCCTGTTCTTACACAAATGCTTGACCACAAAATTGTACGTGTAGGTGTCTGGAGGTGAATGCTTCGAAGACAGCTCTCGGATCAATTCGATGGCGTCATCCTCGCGGCCGGAAGAACAGAGGGACCGGACGGCGACGTCGGCGGTCGCCTGGTTCGGGGCGACCCCTTGTTGACCATCAAGTTGAGGACTTGGTGAACAGGGGAGAGCGAATCGCCGGGGGCCTTGCAGGATTGGGACAGCAGGACGTGGTAGGTCGACCGGTCCGGCGAGAAGCAAGGGGACGCCTTGACCATGTGGTTCAAGGAGGGAGATCGAGTCGTGGACGGTGGCGGCGACCGCGGCGTAGGACTGGAGGAGGGCGTTGTGGAGGCAGGCGTCAAGCGGCGATTTCGAGGCGGCGACGACGGAGCTGAAGAGCTTCTTGGCGTCCGACAAGTCCGGCGACGTGAACGGAGACTGCGACTGCAATTGGGGAGGGACGGACGGTGACGGTGACTCGAGGGAATTCCGGTCGTGGGTTTTCCGGGAAAACTTGGCGGATTTCTTGGGAAAGTGTAGGGGCTTTGGAGCTGCGGATGGGGGATCGATGGTGGCGAGGGAGGAAGGCTTCGTCGCCATTGAAGTGGAGATGGCCGACCTGAAAGACGGTGGGATCTTCCCCATTGTCGGCACTGCTTTCGTCCTCGAGCTGGGGTTTGTTCTTTGCGGGATCTGAGCTAGGGTTTTACGCAGGGTTTTGAGCTTGAGGTTGAAGGAGACGGTGAAGGCGAAGGTGAAGGTGGAACGAGATCGAAAGTGATTGAATGACTATTCTAGAGAAATTACATCTTGCCCCTCGAGTTTTGTAGCTTTGGCAATTTACCCCTAAATAAACTTAGATTTTGCAATAACGTTCAACAAGTTCGAGGGAATTGCATTTTGTCCTTAGATTTTTCAGATTGTTATAAATTGTCCCCTGATGTTTCAATTCTTTTTGCAATTTTGACCCAAAGTTTTGGAACTCGTGGCAATGCTCCTCTTTAACAATTGTAAAACGGATCTATCGACATCCCCCCTTCTCTCTCTCTCTCCTTGCTTTCCCATCGTCTTCCTCTTTCCCTTTTCTAAAGAATTTTAGAGAGGCAAGAACTACCTCTCTTCCCTCACATTATTTCTCTCTATTCATCCGACGAACCACGCTACCTTTATCGTCGCCTCCATGAGCCCCATCAGTGGCTTTGATCCGTCATTTGGGTCCAACAAGCTCAAGTTGAACTTTTTGCACGCCCGTTCCCATTATTACAGAGGTATCTTTCTCTTCACCATAGTTGGTGATGACCTCGCTGGCCAATAGTGTAAAGAAAAAGAAAAAAAATAAAGAAAATAAAGAGAGAAAATAATAAACAAATTTGTAAATATATTAAAAAATTATAAAATTTATTCACATCGGCGTTGATTGTGTCATATAAGACCACTAGCATCCATGTCGATAATTTCCGGCCTAAATTATTTGGATGGATTAAATTGGTATCAATGCAAAAATTTTTAAGACTAAATTAGTTCAATTGAAAAGTTTAAGACTGAAGTGGTATAAATGCAATAGGTTTGAGACTGAATTAGTACCAATAAAATAGGTTTATGACTTTTTTTGTACTTTTTCTATATTTCATTTCTTTTTTTTTTTTTTTTGTCATTTTTTTCTTTAAGTATAATTCACTTCTTCTTTTGATTCTACAATCAATGCAGTAGGAACTTTGTAGCTAATTTCGAAAAGAAATTCATAAAATGAAGGGGCAATTTGCAACAATCTGAAAAATCCAAGGACAGAGGGTACTCAACGTTTTAGCCCTTATAATAGTAACTGCCTCAGTCACGTGAAAGCACGTGACCAAGGTCACGGTGAGAACGTTGCCGGAGTAAACGCTATGTAACGAGTTTTGACACATTAGGGTAAAGGTTACAAATCAACTTTACACTACAAGCCTTCTTCTATACAACTTATAGATCGTGTCCGTTACATTCTATCATTGGATCAGCGTTACTGCTAGAGAGCTGATCCAAGATCATGAAGCACTGAAAGGAAAGACAAGATTCCGGCGTGCCAGATTTATTTACTTAATTCATTGAGGATACAAGGCCAACATGGCGCGCTGATTATTCTCATGCCATACTTATTTTGCGACACATAGCATCGTATATATGCACCTAAGCAAAAGGCTTCTGGTTGTAGCAGTCGTACCCGCCCTTCAGCAAATCGCTGTACCTCTTGTAAAACCCGATCCGGTCCTCGATGGCCGCATTGGGTCCCTTCCCACTCCTCCCTGCCGTTGATTATGTTGGTGATGAGGCCGAGCCGGGACCCTCCCCGCGGCCAAGTCGACGTTGGGACGGCCTCCGGTGGCGGTGATGATGTCCTGGCTAGAGGGCTTCGGGCGGCTGCGGAGTCATCCAGAACCAGAGGGCCGTCCTGAATGAGAGGACCGGGTCCTTAGCCACCGCGTCACGGGTTGTTGATCAGGTCGGCACGGAGGCGCGCCCCGCTTGGCCGTAGTTGTAGTTGCTGCGAGTAATGAAACCGCGGGAAAAATTTTCAAAAATCTCAACGATGGAGATGATAGGGTCAACTTTGAGGTAAATATATATCCTTGTCATGTCCTGCTGAAGTCCTGCTGAAGTCTTATTGTTCTTTTATGATTTGTGCTTCGGGATTTCATTAGTTTGGTCCTTCAATTTCATGAAAATGAGACTGTCCAACATCGTCCAGCCGGTCCACAGATCCAAGGATCTCAGTCCACAGGTGGTCAAACTTCCTCATCCAAGCCATGGAGGCAATTGATGATGCTTTGTCAAGTATTAACATTTTAATTTTTCCATTTGATTGATATCAACGTTCATTTTTTTCGATTTCAACAGTGATCTTTAGGGAAATGAAGCATTTAACTTTTCTTTTTGCATGAACGCATGCACCAGATGCAAAAGCATCGAAAATGGAGTGACTTACTGCGAGATTTGAATTGGACCTCGACCTTAATATTTTCTGCCAGGAGCACACGGCCATCCAGATTCGCGATCGCAGTAATCTCTCGACCTGTCCCGCTCCTCCACGTGGCAGTATCCCCACGCGTAGGGCCCATCCGGCGCATCCCTCGATCCTCCTGAAGAGCCACCAGTATCAAAATATCATGCGATATATACGTATGTACGTGCAACCTTAATACGAACTTGTTAGCTCTATACCTGTGGTTTCGTGGGAAGTCTGAGCCAAGAAAGCCGCAACTTCCCTGAACCTCGTGTCCCGGTGCCGGTGGTCCTGAAGCCCGGGGAATGACCTCATGGCGGCAACGAACGCATCGTAAGTGTAGAAGCCCTTCGCAGGGCAAGCGGGGTCGTTCCGGTGCTTGAGGAGCTGATCGAACTGGGCTCTGCTTATGATGGAACTCACATCATCGCCTCGCTGCGCGTTGGCACTGAGGACGGCGAGGCAGGAAGCTAAGAGAGCAAACGCCCAAAACGACCTCATCTTTGCCTGAGTAGCGGCTGCTTTGGGGAGAGAGAGGAGAGGGGCATGATCGTGTGTGGTTTGGAGACGGAGTAAGGTGGTGGGTTTATATAGAGCCTCAAGGTGAGCGAGCGCAAGCGCGAGTGAGAGATCGTACGTGAGTCATTTTCATCCCTGCGACGAGGAGATAAGGCTAAGGCTACAGGAAGGCGACGTGGTTTTGTAAGGATTCGAGATTTTTCACGTAAAGCGGGGAAAAGAGGTGACACCATGGTGTCGTGGCGTCCAGAGTTGCTTCTGAAATTTCTTCAATGCATGAGCGAAAAGGACCAGCGATCCAAAGGTGAATTACCAACACCAATTCTCAGGAAAAGAGGACTCAAAGTCAATTAAGACATATATTTCTACAATGTTCAAATATCATAATTTTTTTTAACAAGCATGTCATCCTGGGATTTCTAAATTTTCAATTTTTCGCAAGCAAAGAACCTAGTTGTAACAAAGTTGTGCACAAAAAGTAATTGTAGGACAGAAACATATTGGGTGAAACTGCACTTACCCCGATTTTGGAAATTTTAACTAGAAAGGACCGAGAAAATCATCATTATCAGCAGCAATCTCAGCATCATTATGTCGCTCATCATTGTGCTCATCACCTATTGGATTGGCGGGAGGTACAAGAGGAACCTCATCGCGATTGAGGTTGAGGTGTTGCATAACGATATGCATTTGTTGTTTCAAGTCATGTATTTCTTCGTCCTTCTCTACAAGTATATTTTTCAGTTGGTTCACTTCTTGGGTCAATTGCTCGTCATGTCGTGTCCTCCTTCGATCAGTCGCATTGGATGATGAAGTTCCAGCATGAGGCATGTACATCCTTGACAAAAATCCCATCCCAAATATTTTTCCTTTTTTCATCCCACCCGTTACCTCCACCCATAATGCCACATCTTGTCAACTGATGGCTCAGGACGCAAAGACAACCATCACTACCACTAGCATTGCTCATTAAAAGTTCATCATATTTTTCATACATTAACAATATAGATGAAAATAAAATAACCGTATATATATCTACCATAAATATTAAAAGAATTCATGGTTTTCATTATAGTTTTCATAAAGCCCAAAGTATAACCTTACATACCTTAACAGTTTTTGCTCGATGGTCATTTCATGTCTTATCTTTCTTTTTGAAATGTGGGTTCAAATGTAGCTGCAAATGTTGGTTCTGTCCCTAATTCATGTGCCTACAAAATGTAAATATGAGTAATTGAATTAAATTAACTTATCACTTATTTAATAAACTCACCATTCGTTTTGATACTCCCCAATGTTGATAGAGCCCCCAAAGATATATGGCGGACCCTTCACTAGAATTAGAAGATCGATTCTTTTATTTTGCTCACTGATTTATCGACTCTTTTCAATTTCCCAAATTCTGTTAATTTCCGCCTAATTGTCATTTGTAATGAAGTCAGACTTCACTTGCTTGATTTTCACTCTATTCATCACATTTCGTATGTGATTCTTCATCCAACCCGAACTTCCGCTGCAATCAATACAAAAAAAACTGAAAGTTATTATGATGGTCCCGTATCCATTACCATGCACCAAACAATTCGACGATAAATTTTGTAAAATTCATCTCGGGGAAAATATCCGGTCCCTTTTGTACCGAAAACTAAAGAGTTGTTGTGGTCCCTTTACATCATTCTTGACCATCAATATACTACACCGAATTTAGTTGGTGAGAAAATAGAATATCTAAAACTTACCTTGAACTCATTCCACCATAAATCTTTCACTTCTTGTGAAACACTTCGTAATTAATATCTTGTTTCATCCAATAGTTTTTGACTATTTTATTCAGTTCCTTTACAACAAATGAAGCATCCGTGAATCTACAAACATACGGATATTGTGCAACATCAACAATTCAGTTGACATCCATATCTAAAGCTATAAATATTACATATACTAAAAAAAATAAAGTACTTACGAATCTCCAAATGGGCATATCCTGAATCGGTTATCTTCTTCACCCGTATTTCTGTCATTATTTGAATATTGCGCTAAATAATAAGATGGAACGGAAGGAGAGGGAGCTAAAAGAGATGGAACTGGAGGAGATTCAGTTCGCATGTGGCCAAGTCCCCTAACATGTTTATGAGTGTTGGAGGAAGGATCAACGTGTCCATATTGTCCATCATTATATTGTGGTTAAGGGTTAGATGAAAGGACAGGAGAAGAGGAAAGGGATGAGGATGAGGAAGAGGAAGAGGTTGGTCTTATATGCATGTGACCTTCACGTTTATCTTGACAAGTAGGAAGGTTAGACAAACATGTAAAAAATACGAACACGTATTACGAACACATAATAGCGTACATGACGAAACTTACCATTTTGTTTTGAAGCAGAAAATGTTTCCTCTTAATTAGCCAATGCCGAGTGTTTATGACGTGCAATTTCTTACGAACAAATATATTATGAATCGCACTCATTTTGATATCAAACATCAATATATGAGCACGATATGCCATGCTAAGCCGACAATAGCCATAATTAACCACACGATCTACTTTCAAACCACACGATAATTCATCAAGTACAAGATCAACCATGAAACATCAATTTCAGCCACATGATCTTCGTTTTTCAGCCACACGATCATCAATCAACCCACACGATCAGACAATAGTTAACCAATCAGCCACAATTAAGCAAAGCAACCACATGATTAACCTAATTAACCATACAATTGGCATTGTTAAACAACTAAGCGTGCGAATGGTAGCCATACGCTCTAGAAATCAAGATGTTGCGAAATTTATTATTCGCATTCTTGCGGAAATTGACTTGTGAAGGAGAAATCTATTTGATTTGTCAAATTTTTTTGCTCAAAAAAAAATTCAATTGGGCACACCAAAAGTTTAAATTTCACTCAAAGTGGGTGGCCACAAACTATTCTAAGTCATTTTGTAAAGTTTTGTAACAAAATTAATTTTATTATTTTTAAAAGTTTTGGGCACCTAAAAAAATTTAAATTTCATTAAAAGTGGGTGGCCATGGATATTCTAAGCCATTCTGTAAAGTTTTGAAATTTTTTTTATTTTTAAATTTTTGAATTTTTTGGGCACCTTAAAAAATTTAAATTTCCCTAAAAATGGGTGGTGGAGGTATTTTTTAAGCCATTTTATAAAGTTTTGAAATTTTTTATTTTATTTTTAAAATTTTTTTTTGGGCAAGTAAAAGATTCAAATTTCACTAAAAGTGGGTGGCCACAAGTATTATAAGCCATTCTGTGAAGTTTTGAAATTTTTTAAATATTTAATTTTTTTGCCACCTAAAAAAAATTAAATTTCACTCAAAGTGGATGACCACATGTATTCTAAACCATTTTGTGAAGTTTTGAAATTTTTTATTTTATTATTATTTTTTAATTTTTTTGTGCACCTAAAAAATTAAAATTTCTCTCAAAATGGGTGCCACAGGTATTTTAAACCATTTTATAAAGTTTTGAAAATATTTAATTTTTTATTATTATTCCTTTTTGGGCTCCTAAAAAATTAAAATTTCACTCAAAGTGGGTGGCAAATTTATTTTTTTTTGCCATTTTGTGATATTTTGAAATTTTGGTTTTCTTTAATTTAAAAAAAATATTCACCATATTTAATAGTTTCCCAAAATTCGCTTTTTTTTTTAATTTTCTCATCAATTTTTATAAATTTTTATAGAATTGTCCAATTTTAATGCATTTTCTGAAAAAGCGGCTTAATCAACCACCCGATCGTCATTAAATGTAATCGCCAACATAATGGACAAATTAACCAGTCAAACATCGATCAAAGCCACATGCAACAATAAAATCGACCCCTAACTTAGCTAACCAATGGATACTAAACAATCCCTAAACAAGTCCGACTAATACTCATTATACGAGGTAGGGTTTAGGGAGTTGCTTACTTAGTTTTAGGCCAAGAAAAACCAAACAATAATAACATTTTCGTCAGCAATGGCAAGGGAGGCTAGGCAATGAAAGTTTTGGGCGAGGGCTGGGTCGCGACGATGAAAAGCTCGAAATGGCTTAGCGACGGCGTCGCCGGGCGGGCGGTGGCGAGGGTCGGGCGACGGTGCTCTCGGGCGAGGCGCAGGCTACGGCGATGGGGCAGTGCTCGAGCTAGCCAGAGGCGACGCTGGCCGGAGGTGATGGCCGGGCCGCTGGGGAGGGCGACGACGCCTAGCAACCGGCCGGGCGGTGGCGAAGCCTTGGGCGAGGTTGGGTGGCGACGGTTTTAGTCGGTTGCGAGGCGCGGCGAGCGAGCCGGGCGGCGGCGAGCTCCGCTAAGTGAGCGGGGCGACCACACGCCGGCAATAGGCAATGACCGCGATGGCGGTTGCAAGTCGCCAAAGGTGCAACGACGGCAACGGCGGTCCCAGAGTACTCGGCGACGACAACGGGAGGAAGAAGAAGAAGAAGAAGAAGAAGAAGAAGACGAGGAAAAATAAAAAGAAAAAGTCTGAAAAGAAGAAAAGGCTGACGGGGCCACATGCACATGCAGGGGGAGAGAGAGAAAGAGAGACGGGCGCAAAAATTTGAAACATGCACAAAAGTGGTTACGATGGATTTTTGCGACGGAAACTTAATTCGTCGCAAATTTACGACGGACGTTTTTTATCCATCGCAAATTTGCGACGGACTTTTTTTCGTCCGTGGCAAACTTGCGATGGACGTTTTTTGTCCGTCGCAAATTTGCGAAGGACTTTTTGTCCGTAGAATTTGCGATGGATATTTTGTCTGTCACAAATTTACAACGGACTTTTTTTTATCCGTCGAAAATTCGACGGACGGATATTTTGTCCGTCGCAAATTTGGGAGGTAATTTTTTTCCCCGTCCCAAATTTCCGATTTAACTTTTTTTTTGTCCGTCGCCAAATTTGACAGGGAAATTTTTTTCCCGTCCCAAATTTGCAACGGACTTTTTTGTACGTTACCAAAATATGGGAGGGAATTTTTTTCCCATAAAAAATTGACGACAGAATTTTTTATCATCGCAAATTTGCGATCGATTTTTTTTTTGTCCGTCGCAAATTTGGGAGGAAATTTTTTTCCCGTCCCAAATTTGCAACGAACAAAATATCTTTTGCAAATTTGCAACAGACTTTTTTTATCCATCGCAAATTTGGGAGAGAATTTTTCCCAGTTCGAAATTTCCGACGGAAATTTTTTCGTCATAAATTTGCGACGGACTTCTTTTGTCCATGGCAAATTTATGACGGAAATTTTCTCCGCCGCAAATTTGCGATGGACGCGTTTATTGTCCATTGCAAATTTCTGACGGACGGAGTCCATCGCGAATTTGGGAGGGAATTTTTTCCTGTCCCAAATTTGCGACGGGTTTTTTTTTCCATCGCAAATTTGCGACGGACTTTGTTTCTGTCGCAAATTTGAGACGGATTTTTTTTTTGTCCTTTGCAAATTTGGGAGGAAAATTTTTCCGTCCCAAATTTGCGACGGACTATTTTTGTTTGCTGCACATTTGGGAGGCAATTTTTTCCGTCCCAAATTTGCGACGGACTTTTTTGTCCGTCGCAAATTTGCGATAGATTTTTTGCTGTCCGTCGCCAAATTTGCGACAGATAAACTTTTTTGTCGCCTGAAATTGGGGATGGAAATTCTTTCCCGTCCCAAATTTGCGATGGACAAAATATCTATTGCAAATTTGCGATTGACTTTTTTTTTGTCCGTCGCAAATTTACGATGGACTTTTTTTCCCCATCCCAAATTTGCGACAGAAATTTTCTCTATCGCAAATTTGCGACAGACAAAAAAGTACGTCGCAAATTTGGGAGGGAATATTTTCCTCGTCCCCGATTTGCGACGGAAATTTTCTCCGTCGCAAATTTGCGATTTAACTTTTCTTGTCCATCGCAAATTTGCTTACGGAAATTTTATCCGTCGTAAATTTGCGACGGACTTTTTTGTTCATTGCAAATTTGCGTGGGACGTTTTTTTCCGTCGTAAATTTGCGACGAAATTTTTTTTCCCTCGCAAATTTGGGAGGAAATTTTTTCCCGTGCCAAATTTATGACAGACTTTTTTGTTCATCGGAAATTTTCGACTTAACTTTTTTTTGTCCGTCGCAAATTTGGGAGGGAAATTTTTTCCCGTCCCAAATTTTGAGGAAATTTTTCCCTCCCGAAATTTACAACGGAAATTTTCTCCGTCGCAAATTTGCGACAGTTTTTTTTGTCCTTCACAAATTTGTGACGGAAATTTTCTCCGCCGCAAATTTCCGACGGACTTTCTTATCCATCGCAAATTTACAACGGACGTCTCTTGTTTGTCACAAATTTGCGACGGATGTCTCTTGTCCGTCGTAAATTTGGGAGAGAAATTTTTTCCCGTCCCAAATTTGTAACGGACAAAATATCAAATCCGCAATTTGCAACGGACTTTGTGACGGATATTTTGTCCGCCGCAAATTTGGGAGGGAAATTATTTCCCTCCCAAATTTGTAATCGGCAAAATATCTGTCCCAAATTTGCGGCGGAGTTTTTTTTGTCCGTCCCAAATTTGGGGGGAATTTTTTTTTCCGGCCCCACATTTGCAACGTAAATTTTCTCCGTCACAAATTTGTGACAGACTTCTTTGTTGGTTGCAAATTTCGATGGAAATTTTCTTCGTCGCACATTTGCAACGGACTCGCAAATTTGCGGTGGACGTTTTTTTGTCATCGCAAATTTGCCACGGAGTTTTTTTTTGTCCGTTACAAATTTGGGAGGAATTTTTTTTCCCCAACCCAAATTTGCGACGGATTGTCCGTCGCATATTTGCGATGGACTCTTTTTGTCTGTCGCAAATTTGGGACAGAGAATTTCCCTGTCCCAAATTTGCAACGAAAATTTTCTCCGTCGTAAATTTGCGATGTAATTTTTTTTTGTCCGTCGAGAATTTGCGACGGAAATTTTCTCCGTCGCAAATTTGCGACGGATTTTTTTGTCCATCGCAAATTTGCGACAGACATTTTTGTCCGTGGAAATTTGCGGCGAACATTTTTTGTACGGTAGAAATTTGTGACGGACGTTTTTATCCGTTGCAAATTTGCTACGGACTTTTTTTGTCTGTCGCAGAGATTTGCGGCGAACTTTTTGTTCGCACGCAAATTTGCAATGAACTTTTTTAGTCCGTCAAATTTGAGGGGAAATTTTTTTCCCATCCTAAATTTTCAACGGAAATTTTGTTCGTTTAACTTTGGCGACGGAGTTTTGACCGTCGCAAATTTAGTCGTATTTTTTTTCTGTCGCAAATTTGGGAGGGAATTTTTTCCCGTCCCAAATTTGTGACAGAATTATTTTTCCGTCGCAAATTTCCGATAGATTTATTTGGATTCCAAAAATAAAGGACATTGTCGAATCCGTCGCAAATTTACAACGGATTCGGAAAATTGCCGTGAATTTCACTTCCGCCGCTAATTCTTGATGAATAGTAGTCACGATTAAGTTGTCATAAAATGGCGACAAAGTTAGCAACAATCCAAATCCAATAGAAAATAGAATATCGCAAATGTCATCGCATACGAATAATATTTGATTGTTCGTCATTTAGCGACAAATTTTCTGATGATCAATTAAATTAATAAGAATAATCGACAACAATAATAATAACTACAACAATAATGATAATAACAATAACAATAATAATAATTATGACAATCAAAATAACACTTTCGTTGCAACAATAATTACACATCATTGGTGTTTTGTCACAAAAATTTTAATCTTTATTTTCATCTTCGTCTTCGTCTTCGTCCCTCGTCTTGATTTTGATCTTGATCTTCATCTTCATCATCTGTCTCAAAATCAGATTCTGAACAATTTTGTACATTTAATTCGCAAATTTCAATTGGATCCACATCTTTCATTGCTCGACATTGATCTCGTAAAGTTGGAATGTTATATTACTCTGTTTCAACCGTGTTACAAACTTTATCTTGTTGATAGGTTCTATCCTTCCGGTGTTCATCGATTTTCTTCGTGCTTTGATTTTACATACAGCCCACCAATCAACTTTGTCACGTTTCAAACTAGGATATGATACATAACATACTTGAATTGCTTGTTGTGCTAAGACAAATGGTTCATATTTCATATACCTTTTCTTGTGATTTCTTTCAACCAAATAAAATTTAGTATGCACCTTCGTTCCTTTGACGGAGTCGAACTACTTGCACTTAAATAACACAACACGCATCATTAATGGTCCGGGATACTCTATCTCTATGATTTCATCCAACAAACCATAAAAATCATCTTTTGAACTGCCATCATTGGATGGTGAATGGACACATCACTATTCATTATAGCTTTTCTCATTCCATATTCTTGAGTGTGAAAATTATATCCATTTATGAAATATATTGGCCAACCTCGCACTCTTATATGTGGACCCCATGACAGATGATATAGCAATCCTTGCTCTCTAAGTTCATTATGATTACTATAAACTTAAGGTTACACACATAAAAGTCAATAATATATATTTTAATAAATGATGTATAAAATTTTAATAACTTGGTTTTCGTCCATAGGCAACTTACATATGTTTTGAACCATGCTGCAAATTGTTCATCGCTTATACGGTCAAACTTATTTTGTGGTAGTCCATACATTGAAATTTGTGGTAGTCCATACTCGATCTTTATGATTTCATCCAACAAATCATAAAAATCATCTTTTGAACTCGCCATCATTAGATGTGAGCGAATGACACATCACTATTCATTATAGCTTTTCTCATTCCATATTCTTGAGTGTGAAAATTATATCCATTTATGAAATATATATTGGCCAACTTCGCACTCTTATATGTGGACCCCATGACAGATGATATAGCAATCCTTGCTCTCTAAGTTCATCATGATTACTATAAACTTAAGGTTACACACATAAAGTCAATAATATATATTTTAATAAATGATGTATAAAATTTTAATAACTTGGTTTTTCGTCCATAGGCAACTTACATATGTTTTGAACCATGCTGCAAATTGTTCATCGCACAAAGCGGTCAAACTTATTTTGTGGTAGTCCATACATTGAAATTTGGAAAATCCTAGTAATAAATACCATTTATATATTAGCAAATATTTGACACACAAAACATATATTTGCAAATTTACACTTACTCAAGTATGGCTCTTTGATAAAAAAAAAAAAAAAAAGAAGCATAGCTCGACTTATGGACGATTCAATAAAATATATGTATGGGCTGCATGCAATTCTTCACTGTTAAGTAATGAACCGACATCGCCCGATTGGTCGACTCAGATAATTGAAAATAAAGAATGCTTTGCAATTGGGATCAATAGGGCCCTCATCATTTCTACCTACTCTCCGCCTCTTGCCTTTGCGTCGACTCAAAATAGTATGATGTAAATGTTATCACTTCTTTCACTATATATGTATTATAAATTGAAATTTCAACAGGTGCCTTATTCTTCACTTTTTTTTCTTCAAATGATATAAGAATCTAGTTGCAATAGAAAGAAACTTATCGGAATATAATTTAAAATCTTCAAGTAATTTAAACTTTATTTTTTTTAAAAAATCACCTCTCAAATGGATACATCCATCGAAATTGATGGGACACGCAACTTTGGCCTCATAACGCAAGTGAACTAAGAGATGCTCCATCGAATCAAAAAACGATGGAAGAAATATCCTTTCTAAGTTGCAAAAAATAATTGGAATATCTCTCTCTAGTTTCTCCATGTGCAATGCTTTTAACACCGTCGAGTAAATATCATGCAGGAAATTGCTTAACTCAGTAATGGCACCCCATACAAAGTTCGGTAGAACTTCCTTAAAAAGCTATTGGAATTAGTCTTCCTATCAATATGTGACAATCATGACTCTTCAAACCTGTCAACTTGCATTCATTCAAATCAACACATCTCCCGAGGTTGAAGCATATCCATCGAAACCACATGATTTAAACCATTGATAAACAACTCGCCTCTGCTCGTTATCCAATGTATAAAGTGCTTTTGGTTTTGGTCCCCCTGCTACTTGCATCCACATCTAGTGTTGGTCGATCACAAATATCTCTTATATCTTTTCTTGCATTCAAATTATCGTTTATTTTTCCGGTGACATCCATCACGGTATTTATGACATTGTCGAAAATATTCTTTTCTATGTGCATGACGTCGAGATTATGGTGAATAAGATGGGCCTTCCAATATGGTAGATCCCAAAATATACTGCGTTTTGTCTACTTATGTATATGTATGCAAAAGTCGTGCCGTGAGGGTTTGAATAACAGTTGGAAAGTCCCGCATCCGCTCCCTAATTTGATCGTCGGTCAACCTCAATGGTGAACGTGTTCTTTCAGTCCTATTCTTGATGAACTCTTTTTATTCCTTCCGAATGTATGATTTATCAGTAAAAATTATCTGTGACAGTCAAAATAGCTGGGTTTCTTTTCATGTTTTAATCTAAATGACTTTGATCTCTCCAAACATATCGGACATCCTAAGATCCCAGTTGTACTCTATCCAGATAACATTCCGTAAGCTGGAAAGTCATTTATCGTCCAAAGAAGAGTAGCCTTCATTACAAATATTTAATCGGTAGAAACATCATATGTAAGGACACCTTCCTCCCATAGCCGTTGTAACTCTTCAATCAATGGTTGCATATAAACATCTATTAACTTTTTCGGATTTTGCGGGCCAATCACGATCAATGTCAAAAACATATAAGGTGTCTTCATGCACATATCAGGTGGAAGATTGTATGGCGTTAAGATAACTGACCAACATGAATAACTTTTTCCTGATTTCCCAAATGAGGCAAATCCATCAGCATAGAGATCTAACCTGATGTTTCGAGGCTCTATCGCAAACTCAGGGTATGTTCTATCAAAATATTTCTATACCTCTGCATCTGAAGGATGACACATTAGACCCTCTTCTGTTTCATGATTTGCATGCCAAGTCATGTGTTCAACATTGACTTGAGACGCATAAAGCCTTTGCAATCTGGGGATTAAAGGCAGATAAAACATTTACTTGCATGGTCTACATTTACGATTATGACTCTGCCTCCTATTAATCTTGTACCTAGGTTGGCTACAAATTTGCAAGATTCTGCATTTTCATCATTTCTCCAATATAACATACAACCCTTATTAAATACATCAATCCTTACAACCGGAAGACCTAAGTTATCCACTAGTTTTTTCATATCGTAAAATCACTTGGCATGATGTTATCATGAGGCATTATTTCCGCATTACTTCAATAAAAAGTTGAAGCAATCTGCAGACACATTATGCTCTCGCCTTGATATTTTTGAGGTCTTCTTTGTTGTCGCTGATAACTTAGTGTGATTTTCACAACCTACCCATAAAGGTTCATCTGCTGCTTTCAACACTTCCCAGAACTGATTAGATGAAAAAGCTCCATTATACATATTCTCATCAAAACCCATTACTCATATTTCTTCCAATTGTGATGCATGACTAGTACCCACTTATTCACGTGTAGGAGTAAAACTAGTACTTGCATGATTTGATTCTGAAACAAATTCTGACCAGCTGCATCAATCACCATCCTTTCGTATGGGTTCAATTGGTCATAATAGCTACATTCTTCCCCAACTAAAAATTGGTCACTTCTTGATATCTTTCATCAAATATAAATGGTTCACCATGGCAAGTCCAATTATAATAATTTGAAGTAAACCAAAATCTACAAGGATGTTCTCTAACTATATCACACACATTAAATTTATCATTACTGCACTTTTTACACGGACACCTTAACTTATTTCCATCCATGAACTCATATTTACTACTAGCAAAGTCTAAAAATAGTTCCAACCCAAGTCGAAACTTATCGGTCAATCCTCGGCGTCAAGTTAAGTTCTTATTATACATCCAAATCTTATCTCTTTGCATTGTGTACGTATTAAAATAAAAAAAAATCTTGTAAAATATTTAAAATATCATATTTACTGTTCTTAATTAAAATCATAAAATTATGAAAATTTAAATTTTATTTTTCACACAACAATTACTTTGAAATTGAAAAAATTACCATGTAAAGAAGACTTACCCAAATATTTATGGGTTAATATCACGAAAAACCCTAAACTGGTACACTTGTGACACATTTACCCCAAACTTTTTTTTACCATAAAAAACCCCAAACTGGTACACTTGTGACAATTTTACCCTGAACATATCACAAAAAACCCCAAACTGGTACACATGTGACAATTTTACCCCGAACTAATTTTTAATATTATTATTTTTTTAATTTTTGAATTTTTTTTTTTTTTTTCTTTTCTTTTCTTTTTTTTTTCATTTTCAAACTCTGGGCCGGTCGCCAGAGAGGCGCGGCCGGCGAGGGCCATCCTCGCCTTTGCTGGGGTAAGGGCGACCCCGACTTAAAGCGAGGGGCGCCCCTCACCGCGTCCGGGCGAGGGCGGCCTCGACCGACGCGGGCAAGGGTCGCCTCGCCAATGCCCTCGCTGGCTCACCCGCCCGACGCGAGCAAGGGTCGCCCTCGGCGGCTCACCCTCGCCCGACACCGGCGAGGGTCGCCCACGGCCCGCACGCCTCGACCGCCGAGTTTGAAAATGAAAAAGAAAAGAAAAGAAAAGAAAAGAAAAGAATAAAAATTTGAAAAAAAATATTAAAATATAATATTAAAATTTTAATTGTGGTAAAATTATCGAGGTGTACCGGTTTGGGGTTTTTATGGTCAAAAAAATAGTTTTGGGTAAATGTGTCACAAGTATACCAGTTTAGGATTTTTCGTGGTATTAACCCAATATTTGATTGAAATCTTGATAGTAAAGTGATCAATTTAATGAGAATTGCAACGTTTACTTGAATTGCGAGACCTTCAATTGGTCACGTACCTAAATAAAAAGCAAAATCACTTAACATTTATTTTTAATAATTTTTTATTTTTTCCCAAATTTTTAATTTTTATTTCTCCTTTTTTTTTTTAGTCGCTTGATCCGGCAAGCCTGGCCCTTGGCCGGACCGAAGCCCGGCCTCATTTGTAGCCCCGATCGACCTCACTCCGGGCGACGGCGAGGTCCACCGCCATGGGGGGGAGGCCGAGTGGCCTTTTTCGATGGTCGGTCGCGGACCGGCGACCGACCAAGAAGTTTCCAAAAAAAATGAAAAAAAAAAGTCAATAAAAAAAAAACAAATCTAGCGATGAATAGAAAGGACAGGACCATATTCGTCACTGTTTAGTCACGAAATTAGCTACGATACTTACCGATAGAAAAGCTTTTACCGAGATTGATTTTCGGCAAGACGGATTATTGAAAGAAACGAAAGAGGGAGAAGGCGGGGAGAAAAGTGGGGATGTAAGGAATCAGTATAGAGAGAGAGAAATCGACGGGTGGGGTGGATAAGATTTAAAGAAATTTTCCGTCACAAATTAGCGACGAATCTGTTTTCGCCGCAAAATCCGGCCGCAAAATTTGTCGTTAATTTCGTCGCAAAATGGTAAATTCGTTGCACAAATTTGCGACGGAAAATAAATTCATCGCAAATTTGTGACGAAAATTTAGTTGTCGCTAATTTGTGACGACTAATTTTCCGTCGCAAATTTGCGATGGATTTATTTTCAGTCACAAAATTCATCGCAAATTTGTGACGAAATTTTGCCGTCGCAAATTTGCGACAGAAAAATTAATCCGTCGCAAATTAGTGATGAAAAATTTCCGTCACAAATTTCCGTCGCAAAATTCATATTTTTTGCAATGAAGATCTAATTGGAAGCTGACTTTGATGAGTTCAAAGAATTATGATCCGAAAAACATGGATGACTAGCACGAATTCATGGAAGAAGAATGGCAGATCCTACATGTGAGCTCAACCGCTAGATTGAAGCTGGCAAAATGAACTTAATTAAAGAGATTTTGCTTGATGTCAACCCATCTAGGAGGAGCTGTCGATGAATGAGTGCTTATTGTTGCCTATACAAAAATTTTCTTCAGGGTTGACTTCTACCTCTTGACTGGAACCTTCCAACCAAATGGTATGATTGACCTTTTCCAAGTGATGAACTCCAAGTTCAAATAAAGGGGGGGAAATATCATATTTATATTAGGGCTCTTACATAGGACATTCCCGGTAGAAAGATCACTAAACAAGGAGGATCCAGAATTCCTATTAGTAAATAAGGGATTCCATTTCATGACTGCTTGTGTAAAAGCTATTGGACCTTGTATAATTTCTTTATATTACGAGAATTTTGGCAAGCTGCCGAGTTTTGGAGGCATGGACTAGCCAATCTTTGAATATTTCATAGGTTGATTTAGGGGAAAATTGCACAATCAGTCCTAAAACCTATTGTACAAAAACCCTATCAAGTCTTAAACTTTTAATCGAACCAATGCAGTCCTAAACCTATGGTAGAAAGTGCAATTGGATCCTCTTGGGCACTTCTCGCCTTATTTATCTAACATGCTAGTTCAGTAAACATTGGCTATTTTACATGTAACGGTGAGGGCGTGACATGAAAGGATTTTCAAGAAACAATGCCATTTTTGTTAGATAAACATCGTCTTCTCGTCGTATTGCACAATACGTAGAAATTACCCTCATAATCCCCTAATCAATCCCTCATGCTTGAACCCCAATTCCCCTTATAACGCCAGTTCTAGTCTTGAAGGCTAAATTTGAAGGGAAGATGAAGATGATTTCGAGATTCTGCAACAAAAACAGCAAAGGGTGGCTGTGTTAGGATTACATTGACATCAACCATCTTCAATCTTTGACAAAACTGCATAACTTCGGTTGTGGTCCTTCCATGAATGTGTTGTCTTTTATAATCTATTTGCGTAATTTGTGTTGGTTTCTTCGCATGCGATGCATATATGGTCCCTCTATGAAAAAATTTTATATTGCCTTTTCGTGGAGGGTCTGGATGAACGACAAATTAGCATTAGCCAGCGTTTTTAGCGATAGAAATTTTGTCTGTCACCCGGTGCTTGACTATGTTGGGGAAGATAAATTTATTATAAATAGGTATCAATTTTTAATCCGTAAGAGAATGAGGGATTCCATCTCAAACTGTTTGTATAAAAATATTTTTACACTTGACTACGCACCTTATATAATTTTTTTTTTTATAATTTTGGCGGACCTACGAGTTTTGGAGGCATGAACTAGCTAGTCTTTGAATATTTATATAGGACGATTTAGGGCTAAAGTCATCATAAGATTTAAATATCTTGCCTTTCAATGTATGCTTCCGTCCTCGGGGTGAAAATGATTATGAAAAAATTTACAAAACCGATTAATTTCTAATAAATTAAATTTTGACCCTCTACATATTCCAATGAATATCAAGCAACTGAATCACTAAGGTCCATATTTTTAGCAATTGCCCTGATTAGAACATTTACTATGGTAAATTAAAATTGAAAACCAGAATGATAAACATAGTTTACCACCATAGCCGTCTTGAGTGATCCTAAGTAAGTGTCCGTTTGTTTTTACCTTTTAAAAAGTAAATAATAACCTTTTGTTTTTCATCAAAACTTACAATATTATTCTAATTTCAAAGAAATTTATGTATCGATATTGAGAGAATTACCAAATCAGTCATAAATCTATTGTAACGGATGTTAATTCGGGCTTAAACATTTCAATTTTACCAATGTAGTTTTAAACCTTTGCACCAAATTCGATGGAATCCTTTTGATTAATTGTCACGAAAATTACTAACACGACGTCCTATTATCGCCGACCATCCAACATGGCACGCTAATGCGAAGAGTTTTACTTGAAACAATGTCCCACGTGAATTGCCATGTCATCGAGGGTCGGTTGGCCCTCGCCTATACCGGCGACAAAAAAAAATGAAAAGAAAGAAGGAAAAATATAAAAATTTTAAAGAAATTATAAATAATTGTCCACATTAGCACCGACAATCCTACGAGGCACTACCGGTGTCCACATCAGTGGTTTCAGTTAAATTTGATTGGATGAACTCAATTGACAAAATGCGAAAAGGTTTAGGACTCAATTGATAAAAAATTTTACCAAAAAAATTAGCAAAATTAAAAAGTTTACGACCAAATTGGTCAAAGTACACTGGGTTTAGGACTTTTGGAAAATTCCCCCCCCTTTCCATCTTTATACTAATGAGCAAGAAAAAGAAACAAAGGGTTTTTTGTATAAGTCTTCTCATATACTTCCCATGGTTAATTTTTTTTTTATGAAAATAAGTAATTCATTGATAAAATCGTTCACTCGATTACTTTTTAGTTTAAAGTACTACCGCATGCATTATTTTTCATGTCATAAGGAATTAATAAAAGATTACTAGCTTCAATTGGATGGAAAGGTGAACTATTTAATATGATATTCTTTTTTACCACAATTCAAATTCTTATCTACAAAGCAAAACATATTGCTATTCTTTCAATTATATACATTGATAAACATTTTAGGAAAAAAATAAGAGAATGATTATTAGGAGGGTTATGCATAGAAAGAAAGTGGATAAGCATTTCAAATTATTTTTAGGAGGGGGATCAGGTAAAACCATTTCCAATTATTTTTAATTACACATAGTTATATAAAAATTTCTAAGAATTTGTACTAGTTAATTTTAAATAAAGTAAAAAATTAGAAGCTAAAATACAATGAATTGCTAGAAGCATACATACCGTGTTTACTGCATGCGAATAATATCTTTAACTTCTTAAACTTTCAAATCTCAATTTCTCGCATACATGCGACCATGTGCATATTTGCTACAACGTAAAGTTTTTCAACCCTTTTTTTTAAATTCTTTACTTTTGTAAAAGAAAGATGATTCATATATTAAATTCCAGCCAATTATTTCGAATTAAGTTTTAAAAAAAAGAGATTCAATAATAATCTGCCAATCATTTTCATAATAGCGAATTGTAATTTTGTCCATTTATAGTTATGTATGGTTACAGTAGTTATAGTGTTATTCACAGACATAGTCTCACTTACCCATGACCCCTCATCGTTGCTCGTCGTCCCGCCTCCCATCATGCTTGTCGCCTGACATGCCGCCCTTCTTCACCGCCGCCCCTCGGTGAGTTTACATAGACCTAATTTTTTCTCTTTTTCTATTCTCTCACGGCCAGGTCACGGTTGTGATAACGTCGGAGTGACCGAGTCATGGATGTCCATAGGATTGGGCGAACCTAGCTGCCGCGGCCCGCCGCAGCCTGCTGTCACACTGTTGAGTATGACTTTTAAACTTTTTTAGTTATATGTTCGATTGGTTTAATGCAGAAGCATATATAATTAACGATAACAAAACCCAACAGTTTTAGTATATGCCTTATGCTGCAGCCAAAGTGCGTGCACCGAAGTGGGATCGACGTGTGAATAAGCAAGTGCACCCAGATGACCTCCGCTAGGTTTAATTACTTATAATGATCGATTTCTTTTACCTCATAATTACGTTTTTGAACATATTACTTATATTTCATCTGACGTAGCCAGATTGTTTGTTGAGCTTATCCATATTTGAGGCAGTGACATTATGAATTTTCGAATTATTATAGTCTAATTTTCATATATCGAAATAATTAGTAAAATAATTAGTACAATCTAATTGAAGTATTGTCCCATATCGATTAATAACAGGTCCTAATCTGGCGGCCAATGTCAATAAAAATCGACTTTTCCTTGCCCTATAAGCAAGACGATTTTAATTTGTCGTGTTGTTTACCAAAGGTGACTTAAGTACCAAAGACGGTAAAATTAAATCGCCTAATGACTGAGCAAATCGCAAGACGACAAAAAAAGATCCATGTGTTTTTTTGTCATGTGTCCTAATAAACAAAAAAAAAAGAAGCACGATCGGTGTTAGTGATGGGTTTGTCGTTGTTCCTCTTACAACATCACAATTATTTGACTAGGTTTTCTAGTAAACCTCGTAGCAACTTCCTCCATACCTCGCATTGGTTTCCAAGTCTTTTTTAATATTTCACAAGCGTTGTTTCTATATCTGACTAAATTGGCCAACCATCAATCAATCGTGGTGGCAAACCTTAATTCTCTCATTTTTGTGCATCGTCCAATCCAACTAGTTTATACAAGCGTCGCGGTCAATATGGGCCACACTTGAGCTGTCCATTAAGCTTTGTGGGGCTGCTTTTACTACTATTGTCTTTGGTTAGGATCTGCATGAAGGTACACTTTACCATATAAGTAATTACAATGCGTCCTCGCTAAATAATCAGATTTTATTTGCAAATTCATGCTAGTGACAGTCTACCTAAAGGGATGCAAAAATCGGATTGACGGAGTAATGGGCGAGGCCAACCTTTCTAGTTGAGGGCTTAAGGCGGCCTCGCCCGTGGTTAGCGAGGCTGGGCGAGGGACACGACCCTCGCCGCCCAATCCCTCGCTCAGTGGCCAGTGAGCCTCGCCAACCACTGTGAAAAAAAAGAAAAGAAGGAAACAAAATTAACAAAATTAACAAAATATCCACATCAGCATCGGCATTACCACATAGGACAGCCGACATTCACAATAGCAAATTTCCATCCAAAATGGACCGGATGAACTATATTGACAAATCGTTAAAATGTTTAAAACTAAATTAGTCAAATTGAAAAGCTTTTGACTAAATTGGCATGGTTTAGATTTTTTTTTTAGGTAACTTTCTCTCTTCTGATATGGAATCAGCCATGACGCCTCATATGTGACGTCGCTGTTGCATACCATTAATTATATCTTGAGAAAGTACGGCAAAATGTATAAAAAAAAATGTTTGGCGGTGTCATTATAACGGGACAATCATTTGCGTGATAAGTGAGACTGATTAAATTAAAGAGCGAGGGAATTTCGGAGTTCCTTCACCTAACCGACGTGCAGGAAGCATCCCCACTTTGTTGGCATGCAAAAGAGTAGGTAGTATATAAACAATATATGGTGGGTGATTTCAACTTATGGTGGTGACTCGGATATCATATCGTGTTGCCAAGCCCGCATCTAGTTACTTTTGCAGAAGAGGTTAATAGCACAGGCAGTATATGACAATTTACGGTGATTTTCCACTTATGGTGACTCGGATATCTTGGATGGATATCTTGGATCTATCTTCCAATCGAGGTGTCGCGATAGTTAGAGAGATATGCTGAAGAGAGTAATTTTGTATATTTCGATATGTTATAATAATGAAAATTACATCAGCCTATTTATAAGCTTCATGATATGACAATATAAGGAAATCAAATCAGATATACATAATCAAAAGAAATATAAAAATCATCAAAAAAATATCCTAAATATCCCTAGAAAATTTCTAAATATCCTTAACTTGAGAGATGATGCCGGTGAGGAAAGATGCATGGATTAAGGGGGGAACAGTATAGACACAGAAATCCCACACGTGCGGGGAGATCCACTAAGGCGAAAATGTGAAAGTATTATGCAAAACAAGTTCCACATTAGACATGTGGCGTAAACTGAAGCGGTCAATATATCACAACAGCTCATAATTCACTGGCTCAAATTTTTTAGTGACGATGGAGATCCAACTAAATATATTCACGGGTTCGAACTCGAACTTTCCATTGGCGATTTGCCTAAGTGAAAGTATCAGGTTTCGGTTGCACCTCCCAACAAACATGTCATAAATTTCTCCTAAAAAGTAACATGGGATACTCTAACAAAACTGTCTTAAGCATGACCTTAAAAGGCTTCATCTTGAGACTTACTTGGACCTTGAAGTCCCCAAGATGTGAAGTATTAAGAGGGTATTCTCTCCTCCCTAGGAAAATAAAGATCATTGGAGAATTGGGGATGTGTGGTGTATGGATACGATATGTTAAAATAAAAAACGATTCATGGAGCCCATCGTCCTCGCATGCAAACGGACAAGTCGCAGAGACAATTGTAGGGAGGTAACCTATTAAATCAAATATCAAGGATTCAAGGAGAATCCCCGGTTCAAGAGGATAGTTTAATAAGAGATAATGGGAGTACACGCGATTACAATTGAAGGTAATATCAACTGATTTCTGCATAGGAACTTTGACCTGTACAGGGAATTTTATTTGAAGGACAATGAGACGATCGAGCCATGTTGCTATTGGAATGAGTCAGACGAATACACGCATGGGTTCAGGAGTTGGAGTTAGGATCTTTTAAAAAATTCTTCAGCAGATGCACGTATTGGTCTCACGGTGGAGAATCGAGGAAGGGAGTGGCAAAGTCCGACTTCTGCACAGATCACGAAAAGCATCACGCAGACTAAGTCAACTTAGAGATCACGCGTTTGTGGAAAGATTCACGGATCTCGAATTTGGTTTTAGCAAACTAGGAATTTTGTTCCATTGACACGGGCGACCATTACCAAGGAGGAAATTTGCACGTTACCAATTCGTATTCGAGAAGGTTGAACTAGTAAAAGTACCATTCTAGAAGCGTTGGTGCGAACAAACGAAACTATTCAAGCAAGAAAACACAATAGGTACTGAGGTACTGGACACTGTCCGGGAGCTCGACCGGCTTTTTCTGAGCCTGGCAGGCCCCACGTGGGCCATTCCCACGCATTTTTAATCATCCGCCTCTGTCTTTATACCCCTGTAAACACTCGTGTGTCCCGAAAATCATGAGCTTGTGTCGATTCCAAAATGAAACGGAATTAACTTTGAGCCACCATCAACAATGA
Source organism: Syzygium grande (assembly GCA_024733475.1). Lineage (NCBI taxonomy): Eukaryota > Viridiplantae > Streptophyta > Magnoliopsida > Myrtales > Myrtaceae > Syzygium > Syzygium grande. Next base: position 13,704,652 of record JAMXDD010000003.1, on the reverse strand, counting down.
GGAAACATAATGCTGCATTTGTACACTTAAAACTCTTTGCGGCACTTTGAATTTTTACACACCTATCATTGAAAAAGCAAAATTGGTTACAGATCGACTCCATCTCTCACTTCCCCATCTAGACATGGTGGGGCGGCCCAACTGGCTCACATGAATCTCCCCTCAGAACATTTGTTTTTGTCCCGAATCCAAGGTCTAGGGAAAGAGCTCCCCCTCGAGGGATGGCACTATTGGTTGAGTTGTTGGAGGATTTCCAAATTGAAAACCAGAATTCATTTGTTCAAATCCAAGCATTTACATGCAAACTACTCGAGTGAAGGTTATCTCTGCACGGATCAAAGGCTTGAGCTTAATCGATTCATTAAACTTGTAAGATGTTTCACAGATCTCCAAGTAGTCCAGTCTCCATGTCCATTTCCCTAGATTACAATTTGTTTATATTTATTGTCTTGTGATTTATACAAAGTTATGTTGCCCTTCATTTCTTATTTTAAATGACTTTTCTATTTATTTTTATGTCTTCTTCAGCATGAAAAAAAATCTAAAAAATGTATAAATATATTGCCCAATGCCCATGTGGTCGACCTTTGCCGCATCCATGCTTTCTCAAATTAGGTGGACCTAAGCACTCAACTAAACTTGTCAAAATGGGTCATAAGTTTATTTATTAACCCATGTTTGATGGACTGAGTTATTATATGGGTTAATTATATTCAGTAAATGGGTTTAGAATAATAAAACCTAAAATAATATGGGTGTCAAATTGGGTTCACAACTTACTTAGATCCAACTCACCTCTATGACTCTTTCTCGCCCCTCACTCGATCTCTCGCTTGCTCACTCTGCGTTCTAACCTTAGTTTGGGTATGAGTTTTCCTATATTGAGTTATTAAATATAGAAGTGTTTTAGTAATATGATCAAGTCAAGTATAAGTTAGGTGCAAGTTAGGTCGGACACGTGTTGCTAGATTTGCATTGCAGAGAAATTGGTCAAAACGAGTTACATGGGCCAATTTGGACTAGGCAATTTGTAAACCGATCCACTCGTTTGACAGGTCTACACTCAACTAGGCTCCCATGGTCATGTCGAGACAAGTAGGGCGGGGTCTTGGAAGGCTCAACCCCAAGCGGACCCGACCCGTGCCCGTCCACCGATTCTACTCACTTTTAGCTCAAGACAGGTCATTGATATCAATAATGAAATGAGGTGTCTACCTGACCCGAGCCCGCCCGCTAAGTCTACTTATACCAATTCAGGTCCTAAATCTAGTTCAAATTGAACACCTCAACCTTAAAAAGTCATGAAGATCGACATTTAGTGTCACGTGGAATTTCTCTTTGTCCATTTTAACGGGAATGTAGAGAAAAGTAATTGTTGATACTCAAGTCAAAAACATTGCCTAAACTATAGAAAGTTTCGCTTGGAACCGCTGCATGCTGCGGTCGCTACAATAACCATTCTCGAAGAAATTTTGTCTTACAAAATAAACCAAGCGCAAATTTACCCAACCGCGTGCAACTAGAAGGAATAGAAAGTGGCAATTTCGATATCCTTTGATCACTTTAGATTCTCCCCGAGCTGACCGGACCCGTTGACACTCGCATCATGTCAACTTATATTTTTAAGGACTATGTTTTACTGCACCCTCACTTCGGAGGGTGAAATAGTTATATAAGAAGTCGAAGACCCATTCTCATCTTGCTCCATCTTAAGCTACAAATTCTTCTCGCATGCGTGCCGTGTCCTTGATTCATCGTTTACCGAAAACGCTAATAAGGGTGATCTTTGACCTGTTGCGATCACTTTTTAGTATGTGCTTACGTGGTGATTATAAAAAGGTACATAATTTTAAAAAAATTTTTAACCGTGATTGATCACCTCCATCGAGATCTGCTCGTCGAAACTTTCACGTATCCATCTAGAGCCAACTACAACAATATTATGAGTTTAATTATTTTCTTTTGCTCATCAGACACTCCATGTTCCTCCAGAATGTCGATGCTTCCTCGCTCCTTCCTTTCCACCACCACCCCTCCCTCCCTCCTCAGACGTAACTGTGCATTTGGATAGTTATATATACTTTCGTTAAAGGAATAAGCAGCTTCTATTGTGCAAGATACTTTGATAGATTTTCCTACACGCATGCCCTTAAAGAGACCTTCCATCGGTGCATGATCTCTTGAAGTGATTCCGCTTCTTTTTGCCCTTTTTTTTTCTACATGGAAAATGGTCCAACTCAGACATTCATTTACTGCTCACGGGCGATATAAATGCATATGATCATTGCTCCCTTGTCTCACAAGCTAGAGACCCCAAACAAACGTCATAGAGAATGATCATGGAAGGTTTGCTCCAGTGCGCTGCGAATTACGTTCCCTTGACTCCCACAAGCTTCTTGAGAGAGCAGCTTTCGTCCATGGCAACAAGACCTCCATTATCTACCGCGACACGAGGTATACCTGGAGACAAACCCACGAAAGGTGTTCAAAGCTCGCCTCCGCTCTAGTGAATCTGAAGATCTCGCGGCGATATCGTAAGTCTCTCTATCTCGTTTGCTTCGTCTTTAATTATATCCTTGTGTTTCCATGCAAATGAAAAGGGGTCCTCGCTTTCTTTCTTTTTTGCTTCTATTAGCTTTTAGTTTTCTTAAAGCTCATGGTTTAGAATGGAGGGAATTAGGTCACTGTTCATGGTCTTGCTGTGAGTAGCTATAAACCTAAGAAAAGTGGGAGGGACAAAGATCTTTCTAGAGATAGATTTTTCTTGACGGTACAATTCTCGTAGAGCTATTATCGACGGCATCAAGTTTATGTGCATTTTGCGCATATGAACCGTCGGATCGAGCGAACATCGCACCAGATGTACATGCACCAGATTGCTGTATTGGGGTTTCCTTTTCTTTCCTCGTCCCCTTAGATGGCGTATCAAGAGAAGGAGAACCCACGGATGGAACCGTTCAATCTGCCAAATTAGGTCGAAATGGAGGAGGACAAAGCGTTACCACGCCATTCCCGAGCTCCTCCATTGTTTATGTCATTCCAAAGAAGTCTATATGCTGTATGGGACAAAAGCATTAACGGTTGTCAACTACAACCACCACGAATAAAAACTATATTCCACGGACCAAAACTTAAAAAGCCTTTCTTGCCTCGCAAAGGAAAAACTTATAAACGACCTCACCATGTCCTTAAAAGCTTTTATCTCGGCCCTCATCCAGATCTCGAGATCACCGGGATACAAACTTCCAAAGGGTATTCTCTCCTTCTAAAGAAAACAAAGATACAAGGAGGACAAGGATATGCGGGTACCGCACATTAAAATAAGGAATGCATCCTTAGAGCCCGCCCAGCAAGATCGGGACAAGCCACAGAGGCCTCTCTATCCATTTCTTTAGTGAGGTTACCTCTTTGCTGAACATCAAGGATCTAAGGGAAGCCAAATCTAAAAAAAGTTTCTAGCCTCGCAAAGGAAAAACTTATAATACATATCCTAGTTCATGTTAGTCCTACCTAAAATGAACACTAAGTGACTTGCCAAATTCAAGAGAAAGGATTGTTAAAAAAACACATTCTTGTTTGGATGAAGGGAAAGAAACGAAGTGAAAGGATTAGAAGAGTTTGGTAAAGTCAACTATTGTGTACAAGGGCGTGTTTTGAATTCAAAACAAAAGCATAAAGAATTTTTTGCTTTCCTGCCAAAATTTGGAATACCGATCAAATTTTGGAAAATTATGATCAAATTACATGTGAAGTTATGTGTCTATACTTGAGTTTTTGGAAGTTTTAGGAGTTTCGGACTCGAAAAAAAGGTCAAAGTGCGCGAATCGCAAGATAAAGATTAAGCAAACGGCAAAAACTATAAGTCAAGACAAGCCCTAAATACGTAAATGATATCTATGAATGCATATCTGCGCTCTCTTTTCCCTCACTCGCATTCAAAGGACATTATAACCCAATCCCTTCAAATCCTTTCTCTTCTTTTCTGTCAGAATCACCTCACAATCCCATTTTTTCATTTCTAATCACCCCTACCCAACATAGTATTAAAGAGTACTACAATCTCGAAATCTATAATATTTTATATGCTATTAATAAATAAAAATTAGGACCCGTTGGTGGTTGTGTTAAAACTTGAAAATAATCTCTTAATATGGAAATCTATACCATATACAGAACTAACAATACAAGACCTCCGATGAAACTAAACTTTGTTTAGTGAAATAATAATATTATAACTAATTTCTTGGTATTTAAAAAGGATGAAATTTCCTAAAATGAATAGAAATTGGTCCAACTGACTAAACTTAGCGCAATACCCTTTAGTTATTTTATGTGAGTAAAAGTAAAATAACATATGTTATTTCACTCTTTTATATCGATCCATTATGATCAACATTTTCTCTTCACACCCTATAATAATTGTTAAATAAATCGCTTGAGCACGTTGACCCCTGCACCTCTCCGCGTTAGAATTCTAGCCTCGTCAACATTGATTGTAAGAGGATAAACTGTCAATAGTCACTTGGAAAAGTAGACTGTCTTCTGTCTATTTTATTATGTGAACACACCCTAAAGTGCATGTTCAATCCTCACGCACCCATCAAGAGGAGTCCCACACGTTTTGAATTTTGTGTCTACGGCTCACTTCCTATTAAGTCATTTCTGGCCGCGACAAGGAACGCCGTAATCGCAGAATTAAAAAGGGCTTGCTTAATCGGAAACCACGTTTGTTCTCTCACTTGATTTCGCGGTTTTTTTTTCTTTTTTGGGCCGAAGAGGGCCCCACTCAATTTATGAATTTAAATTTATATACCTGCGCATTCTCTTAGGGTCATGTGTCACGACAACGTATTTACTTTGATTAGACCGAACTAGCGAGAAAAACAAGTTAGTGGCCCCTATATGTTGTCATCATGTGCAGCATGTGATCTTGTGAATCGTGGCATGTTTCCACCTTTGGAAAAAAAAAAAAATTAAGTAAACATGACATATGCACCGGTGAAGCTAGACCTCGCATGAAATTCTCCTTAATTTGCTGGGGGCACAATTTACAAGTTAGAAGAATTAGGGAATTGTCCATCACGTTCTATACTCCCCGTGATTTTTTTTTTTTTTTTTTGGGTTAGATATTCCCATGATTGATTGAATATGGAATGGGGGCAGAGGTCATCATGTTCCAATCAGTCTCCTTGACTCGAAGGAGTTAAAGGGCAGTCAACCTTTTCATCCCTGGCTCATGGGCAGTTCATTTTTTCTTTCTCTTGCGAAAGGAAAGGCTAAAGAGGAGTCTTACCTTGACCCCAAAAAAAAAAAAAAAGACGAGTCTTACAACTTGTGTGGGTTCCACACTTTAGTCCTAAGTCTTCTTTTCATTGCAATAAATCTTACAAATGATTTGGTGTGCATGATCGAAAGGTGACCTCCGCTCCTCTAAGTCAATGCTACCAATGGTACACACCGAACCATTTTGTAAAATTTGTACAAGATCACTGCCGATTATTTTAAAAAATTAAGCTATTTTAAATATTGTAGCACTTCCCTCCATACATAGGCTGATATTTCACCTAAGACTAATGGGTGAAATAATAATAGGCAAAGAAAAAGTCTGAAAATATTTGGACTCAAAACATCCTACTCTGTTACTAATATATAAAAACTATATGAAGCCACTACTATGTAGATTTCAGTGTGCAATAGTTTACTCCAAATATGGTGCACATGTTAGAATATTCAAATATCAAACTACGCTTTCATTTAACATCTTAAGTTTTTAAAACAGTTGACTGTGATCCACAAAATATCAACATTCTATCAGAATAGGAGGTCCTAAAGTTCACATATTACAGGCCTCTATTTGCCTCACTAACTACATATTTCCACTCTTCAAGCTTAGGCCAAAGTCCAGCTTACGTGTGATAGGAAATGTTAGAATATTTAAATATTAAATTTTGCTTTCATTTAACAGCTTAAACTTTTAAAATAGTTGGCTATTGTTCCACAAAATCTCAACATAGTATATTTTATGTCTTAAAACTCTCCCTCACGCAATGGGTTGGTTAGACGATAAAGGCCTTAAGCATAGATCCCAATATGTGAGTCCCATGGGCAAAGGATTATTAAAATTTAAGGCTTATAAATAAGGGAACCGATGAACAGGTGAAAAGGGCATGTTGCTATTTTACTAGAAAATCGCTTCCTCAAAATCTTTCAAGGAAGGAACAAAAACTTGATGATTAGGTTCTAAAACTTATGAAATAAATTAACTAAGTATAGCACATTATTTTTTAAAGAATACAAGCAAGTATTTTATTAACATAAACCAACTGGAATGACTGGAAATAAATTACTGAGAAATGACTAGAAATAAGTAAAATGCATTGACAAAAGTAAAATCTTATTCTTCGAATGTTTGTCAGTGTCTTTTCCTCTTTAGTGTTCTCCTTTTATGGTGCATGAGTAGCTGGCCTCTTCTAGTAAGTGTTCTCGCTCATTTAAATTTGATTTTGGTTGACTCAGCTATATAAAGTGCTTGACTACAACCGTCAGTCGATACCTTTCATAACTATTCTTGTCTGCAATAATTACTCCCAGTATTTTTATCCTTACATTCGAATTGATTTCAGCCAAGGTTCATGAGTCGATGTCAATGCTTCTCAACTCGATTGACATTGATTTAATCAAAATTGAGTCGATTGTTTGCCAATGGACAAAATTCTTACCTTGTCCACTTAATCCTATTGGCTTCTCACAGCCAATGTTGGTGTTTGAACACTGACTATATTTATAGTCGATATCATTTCACATATGCTAGTCAACATATTGTTTACTCCTTCCTTGTTGACACCCTATATATTTTATTAATTGGTCAATATTCATAATTGGCCGAGACCTTGTTTAGTTGGCTACGGTCTGACTTAAAAGATTGCTCTTGGTCTCAACGTTCTTAGCACTTTCTCATCAAAGCCATAGTTGATGTACAGTTAATGGCATCAATTCTTATGAACTTCAAATATGACATCAAAGTTGACATTAGTTTGCTAATAATCACAGACTATATTTAATATTTAACACATCACCACGGAATTCAACGAGGCCTTCACATCCTCGAGAGTTATGATTTCCCTTCCATACAGTGGAGAATTCACAAAATTCTCATACAAGCTCAGTAGAGAGCATAACAAAATTAGGACTTGGTCTTCATTACTTAACTCCAAATCTAAATTTTTCATATTCATTTTGATCTTATTAAATTCATCTAAATGTTCTTGGATAGGAGTATCTTCTCGCATCTTTACCATGTAAATATGCTGCTTCAAGAGTAATCTCATCATAAGAGATTTCTTCATGTAGAGGCTTTCGAGCTTCTTCTACAAACCCAAAGCCGTTTCTTCATCGGGCGATCTCACGAAAAGCACCTCATGAAGCACCTTGTCGTACTATGACAATTGGATAGTGTTGTGTGCCCCCTCTTCTATCTCCTTGATCTCATCCAAAGTCATGTCGCCGAGGACTTCCCATCCAAGGCTATAACCAAACCTTCCCAATACAACAACTCCTTCATCTTGATCTTTCATAGCCCGAAATTATTTTGGCCATCGAGAGGGTGCTACTTTCAACTTGATAGATGCCATCTTGAACAAAAGACCCAAATTCCTTCACTCTGATACCAATTTGTTGCGGAACAACACCAAAAGATACACAAATCGAAGCACAAATAGAAAAGGATGAAAGCAAAATCAAAACCACATGAGACATAAGATATACATGGAAACCCAAGACAGAAAAAACCATAGGAAGAGAGAGGAGCTTCACCATCTTCAACAACAAGTGCACGAGTACAATCCAAAAGGTCAAAAAATCACTTGATGAGCTACAAGATCTAAAGATCTAACAAGAAGATAGGAAGAACAAAGAAGAGAGAGAAAGTGGAGGTTAGGGTTCAAGATGTATTGTGCAACATTCTAGTCTCCCTTGAAAAGCCCTAAAACAAATGTGTATAGTTCAAAATGCTTTATCACCAATTTAAAAGTCAAAACTCAAAATTAGATGATTTATGTTCACAATTCGTTGTTATGTTCATGCAGGTTGCAGCTATGGCACCAAATGTCCCCTTTGATTGCATTTGAGCTCCACTTTGCTGTTCCAATGGCAAAGCGCGACTCTTTCCGGCCAACATAAGACTTGATGAGCACGCTTTAACCATCATTCTTGACCAGTTACAACCCAAAATCATCTTCGTTGACTCCGAGTTTGCACAACTCGTCTCCAAAGTCATCAACAACGAGGACAACATGCAAATCAAGAAAACCACCATGATCGCAAGCCACCGCTCATCGCAATCTATGACGACTCACCATACCATCGAGCCCAATGTGATCTTGAGGTTCAAGAGTATGAACAAACCCTAGCTACGGGAGACAACAATTTCCAAGCCGTGAATCCGACTGATGAGTGTGACCCCATCTCAGTCAACTTCACTTGGGGTCAACAGGACGCCCAAGGCAGTGGCATATAGCCACCGGCAGCGACTTGAACTCTCTAGGGCTGATCCTCCTGTATACGAGATGGGGAAGTCGGCGGTGTTCCTATGGACGGTGGACATGTTCAGGTGCAATGGGTGGTGCTTCACGTGGGCGATGGCAGCTCTCGGCAAGGCGTCAATGTATGCATTAGGAACATGTCTACGAAGATCATCTTCGACTCCATTCAGCTCCACAAGGTCACTCATCTCTCGTGGTAATGATTCATTTTTGTTTACTTTGATGTGGAAGGTCCTGTTACATCATGAGCATGACATATTGAACGAAGTCAATTGAGAATACAAATGTTTTTAACTTTTAACTTATGAAGTTACAATATATCATTCGAATTAAAACATAGATGAGTAGTGTTGAGATATGCCGATAATGTGTCATTACCTTAGTGTAGTAAATATAAGCAAGTAATTGGGAGGATGCCTACGCTTTTGGAAACATGTAATATGGAAGTATGGATAATGTTAGGTTCATGCAAAATCACCCATGAAAAAGTAGAATTTTTTTTTTTCCTTTTCAACAGGTAAACCCACTATCCTAAATTTGATCGCCGAGGCCTCATCGGTCGACCAAAAGCCACCGCCTTCAGGGTGGATGTAATCATCGCGGTGCATTCCCGATGACCGACGTCCTCAAGAGAGTCCAAGAACTTGGGTTCAACATAATCCATGGAGTTGGCATGACGGAAGCCCTAGGGCCCGCCCTTATCGGACCCTGGAGGTTATCACAACACCACCACCATGACGACCACCACTGCCACCACGACGATCATAACCTAAAATGTAGAGAAGGCCTCCACAACATCACACTAGAAGTTGCGGATGTCAAGGACTCGACCACCATGCAGAGCGTGCCCAAGAGACGGAAAACAATCGGAGAAGTCACGCTCCAAGGGAACACCCTCATGGTAGGCTACTTGGGCGACACTGGAGGCGACGCAGAAGCCTTCTCCGTGGGTGGTTCAGGATCGGGGATGTCGGGGTGCGGCACGCAGAATGTTGCATAGAGATAAAGGACCAAGCGAGGGACGTCATATACTTGGAAAGGAGGTGTTCAGCACATTGGACATAGAAGCCGCCTTGTTGAGCCACCCAAAGTTGCGGAAGCCGCTGTGGTTGCTCAATATACCGTCGTAGCATGGCAAGTCCCATGCGCATTTGTGAAGTTGAAGGAAGGTGAGTGTTCCACAGCCGAGGAGATTATAGAGTTTTGGCGCAAAGCAGCTGAACCCGGTGATAATTCAAAACGGTGTCTTTCGGGGACTTGCCAATGAATTCCACAGGGAAGGTGCAGAAGTCTGTGCTAAGAGAGAGAGCCAATGCAATTGGGAAGCTTTGTCCATAGATCGAGCACGCCTTCATAAGAGCCATAACATCAGGGGAATCGCTTTCTATGTTATTTGTCCTGTAATTGCCTTCTTCTGGCTGTCATTAATTTCTCGAACTTTGATGTAAGAATAGCTTTTGGTTTCTATCTTTTTTTAGTCAAACTTTCTAGCTGATACCAATTTGTTTTGGAACACCAAAAGATACAAAAATCGAATCGTAAATAGAAAGGGATGAAAGCAAAATCAAAACCACATAAGACATAAGATATACATGGAAACCCAAAACAGGAAAAACCATAGGAAGAGAGAGAAGCTTCACCATCTTCAACAACTAGTGCATGAGTACAATCCAAAAGGTCAAAAAATCACTTGATGAGCTACAAGATCTAAAGATCTAACAAGAAGATAGGAAGAACAAAGAAGAGAGAGAAAATGGAGGTTAGGGTTCGAGATGTATTGTGCAACAAATCCCTCTTCTTGTCTCCTTGAAAAGCCCTAAAACAAATGTGCATAGTTCAAAATGCTTTTATCACCAATTTGAAAGTCGAAACTCAAAATTAGATTATTTATGTTCACAACTCGTTGTTATGTTCATGCAGGTTGCAGCTATGGCACCAAATGTCCCTGCTGTTGTCTGAGCTCCCTTCATTGTTCCAATGGCTGGCGCGACTCTTTTCTGCGCTCAACATAGGACTTTGACGAGCACGCTTTAACCATCATTCTTCGCCGATTCGACCCAAAATCATCTTCGTTGACTCGAGTTTGCACAACTCGTCTCCAAAGTCATCAACAACAAGAACAACATGCAAATCCAAGAAAACCACCATGATCACAAGCCCTTTGCTCATCACCGCCGCGACCTACCCCTCGAGGGCCGAGCTCGGATGAGGCGGGTTTAGAGATAAGTGTTCATGAGATGGTTCATATGGCACTTTTTTAAAATGATTTTACTGAAGTGTAAATCTTTTGTTTAGCCATATAACTCATTGATCATGAACGTGGATTTTCCCTAAATCCATATCTCGTGACAGCGGATTGATTTTTTTTTTTAAGGAGTCGCCACTAGCCTAGGTCGGGGGGTCGGCTAGAATACCCAACCGAAACGCTGGAATTTCGTTTCGGTTTCCACGAAAAACCAGAGATCAAAGGTTCGGGGACTAGCTTACGTTAATATTTCTATTAACGCCCTTTTTCGTACCGCTAAACTTAACATGGTCGTTATCTAAGTCGTCATGCATTTGTTTTTTACCATTTTCATGCCAAAATCTTAGTCCACTAGGTGGTCATGCATCTTGTTTTTGTATTTTCATTTGAGATTCTAAACTAATCCTATCTTAGTCTAGAAAAAGAAAGAAACAATCAATTGTATTGAAAGACATTTCTTAAAGTAAACACTCGAAGTATTGAAAAGACGAGCTAATTCTAAGTGCGAGAAAGTAAAAAGTATAAACCCGCAACTCGTCGGGTGTTTATTACAACACGAATTGAAAACCCGAGACATGATCGGGAATGAATGAATTACGTACAAATTGAAACCGGATTGGACATCGGTTTGGAACCATCATCGAATGAGTACAAATTGAGACCGGATTGGACATCGGTCAATCTCCTTGACTTCGGATTTTTTCTTCCTCGGACGCCTCTCGGGTGTCGATGTTTACATCCGTAACATTCATTCATAACGAACGACATATGGAAAAACAATGGAACAAACAAATCATTGAATTAAACACGGGCCTCGGGATCGGCCTTTGTTTTTCATGCATTTCGATTCATCACCCATCTAATCACCTAACATTTTTTGATTAATGGTTAATGACAATGGGCTACCATTTGTATTCACAAAACGGCAACTCATATCAATTAACCCTTAAAAGTCGGGTTCTAATGACCATGAATGGGCTACCCGCCGACATGCACCGGGCCTAACATTCATCTAACAAACACATGCGTAAACATAAAATGAACATGCATTCAAGCCCATGGGCCTTGTTTCGAAACCAATCCATCAATGAGAAGTGGGCTTTATAAAAAAGACCACTTATTCAATTAATGTCTAATTCGGATTGAATCTGTTTGAATGTGATTAACTATCCTAATGACGTCCAAATGAAGTGATTCAGGTGTCCTTAGAAAGCTTATGACATGAGGATCAAAAGTCAAGAAGACCATTTTTTCAAAATCCTAACCAATTTTCTCGAAAATATCAAATTATATCTCAGTGACAGGCTGGACTCGGTTCAGTTATGAATTTCAAAATAATGGCGGGAAAAATAACAAAACTTATCAAAACAGCGCGAAAATTTTTGTGCTGTTAGGATTCCCTGTGTGCAACAACTTTCATGTTTTGAGTTTTTGCTAAAAAGCCCCCCAAATTTTTATAAAATTCGATTTTCACGAGGGACTCAATTGCAAATACAGTTTTGACCCGGGAAGACCTTTCATGAGATTTTAAGCAAATTGGTCCTTCAAAAATTGCTATTAGGTCCTCAAAATCTTCAGTTAGTATATTGAGACCCCAATAAACAACTTTGAAGTTTTGAATTTTTTGCAAAAAAGGGCTCTAACTTCATCATATTCGGAGAAACACTTTGTGAACTCCAAAGGAACAAAAATCAGATCTGGACACAGAACTGATCAAATCATGAGAATTCCTTTTGAAAATTCAAATGATCTTCGATTTTGATGAAATTAGTATCAATAGAAAGATCTCGATCTCAGGAAGAACTTTCGTGAAGAAAATTTTTTCATATCTCGAACACACGAATTTATGAAAATCGAAGAACACACGAAGGTCGACTGAAATCAACATGTCACCAGATCTATATGCACATGACGTGGCAAATCGTACTAGGCTAACATGCTTAGAATTTTATGAAAATTTTACAGTGAACAGATCAAGATGTGTTTTACAATTTTTCATGAAGAAAGTTTTTCCAGAAAACGATCGTAGAAAATCATAAAATTCATCGAACAGCACAACGTCAGTCAGGAATGCATCAGAACAGACTTAAACAGAAAATTCCAGATTCTGATCCTGACGTCTAACAGTGTTTTGACATAGCAAATGAAGTCCGATCGGAGCATATGATATATCGAATCGAAGCTTAAGACGAGTTCTACGACTCTCTAGTTCATCATTTCATCAGATTTCGATGTTAACGAACTCGAATCAGCATCTCAAGCAATCAGGTTTTTACTGGTTACGAATTTACAGAATGTGCTCAAGTGTTCATACCTTGTCTCACAATGCTCCAACGCTCAAGCGAGCGATCCGGCCTCCGTATTCTGATCTAGAATAGCACGGAGAGGCCTCGGAAAGCTCGGCCAACCTACGACAACGGATTATACGAAACGATGTGAGATTCGACTCGTTTTCACGCAAATAAACGAATCAGTAAAAGTTGAGGGAAATGATGTGATCCGGTGGCCGTTTGATGCGAGGCCGGACACCACAGTGCCGTGAAGACGTCGAGGATGATGATCGGTTGCTTGGAATCACCGGAGGAGGTCGCCGGAGGGCCGGTTCAGCCGGTTGAACCGGCTGGACAGATCACCGGCAGATTTGCCGGTGATTCTGTCAAGAGGGAGATCAGGCCGGAACAGTGAGTTCCGGCCACCAGCAGGAGCTGCTGGTCTTGCGACCAGCTTCAGGCCTCCGTGGGGGACGTCGGAGGAGGAGCAGCATTGAAATCAGCCGGCAAGAGGCCGGAAAAACTGCTGTTGCCGAGAGAGAGAAAGAGAGCTTGAGAGAGAGATGGACGTGAGAGGGAAAAGAGAGGGAGAGAGAAATGGACGTGAGAGGGAAAGAGAGAGGAGAGAGAAAGAGGGAGAGAAAACCAGATCTGAAATGAACCCCTCCCCCCATTTTTTTGGAGGGAAAAACACTATATACCCCTTTTAATTTTGAAAATTAACCCTTATATTAATCCAATAGCCCCAAAATGCATTTTTTAATGATTAAAAATCTTTTTTTAAGGGCTAAAGATTAATGACATGGCATCATGTATGGACATGATCAATTCTAAATGAATGGCCATGATTGATTTGCTAATCCCCTAATTAATTTGTTTAATCTTTGAAAAAGGGCATTTTTGTCATTTTTGATTAAGGGCATTTTTGTCATTTTTGCACTCAAGAGGATGTGATTGATCTTGGTTGATCCGACCGGATTATCGATCATCAAAATTTTCGATCGGAAAATGACTAGTTCGATCGGATTAATTCAATTTGAATTAAACCAATTTGAGTCAATTAGCTCTGAATTTGGGTAATTGCATGACCGAACTAGACTAACAAGTTTAATTGAAGTCTAATTAACCAAATTGAGTCCCAATTCATCAAATTGAATATTAGTCTAGAGTGGGTCAAGTTGAATTGCACTAATTAGACCAATTACTCTTAGACTTCCTAATCATTGGATCACTAAATTAATCAAATTGACCCAAATTCATGTGATTCTTCCAAAATTGATTTTGAATTTGGATTTCATATAAGAAATTAGGCTCATTCGTGTTTCAATTGTGCACGTCATGAAGAATCGATCAAAATCACTGATTAGGGTTAAAATTGGGGGTTTTTGTGTTTGGCTTGGAATTGCAAAATTGATTCAAGAATTGGATATAAAATGACCTCTAGATCAAATGTCGTGAAGAAAACTAATCTAAAAAATGACTAGAAATGAAGTAATTTCATTTTTGGCCGATTTGAATCAAATTCCGCAATTTGGGGAAAAGTTGATTCTAAATCGATTTTTGTAAAATTTCAAATGCCAAAGGTAAATTGAATGTAAAACAAGGTAATTTTTGGATTTTGGTATTTTTCAATTTTTTTTGGTCAAAGGTTTGACCAAAAGTCAAACCCTAGTTGACTTTTCCACTAAGAGCTTGATTTTATGATCAAATCTTTGAATTTTTCTAAAATTTCCACTTCCAAAGTGAAATTGGACTTGAAAGGAATCTTTTTATGCAAAAAGCCCCAATTTGACCTGGGGTTGACTTTTGGTCAAAGGGTTGACCAAAAAGTCAACGCCAAAAGTCAACCATTTGACTTTTCGGGTTTTTGCATAAAATGAATAGAAAATCGTTTATAAAAGCAGATCAATAGATAGAATTAAAAACGACACTTTTTGTTCAAGAAATGGACTCCGTCGCGATCGGAAACCATAATCTTGAATTTTCTATTTTTAACGACGCGTCGGCTAAAAATTAGGTGTCAACAGCTGCCCCTCTTTGAGTGGGAGTTCGAAGAGGTTCCGATCAAAGACCAATTGACACCTGCAAAATTTTTAGTCGACTCCATTTGGGAAATGAAAGAAAATAAAGACAAAAACATTTGATCGTAGTCTTACCCCAAGACTTACCATTGGATTGTCGATCATTCATGTGTTCTTCTCTCTCTCATGTGATGGAATGAAGGAAGAAAAATAAAAGAAAAATGGTTTTATGGAAAATCTATGGTTTAAGGAAAACCAAGAACCAAAGGACAAGGTTTAAGGATGACATAGAACCTAAGGACAAGGTTTAAGGATGACCTAAAACCTAAGCAAGGTTTAAGGATGACCTAGAACCTAAGGAAAGGTTTAAGGATGACCGGGAACCTAAGGTAAGGTTTAAGGATGACCAGAACCAAAGACAAGGTTTAAGGATAACCTAGAACCTAAGACAAGGTTTAAGGATGACCAGAACCTAAGGAAAGGTTTAAGGATAACCTAGAACCTAAGACAAGGTTTAAGGATAACCTAGAACCTAAGGTAAGGTTTAAGGATAACCTAGAACCTAAGGTAAGGTTTAAGGATGACCAGGAACCTAAGACAAGGTTTAAGGATAACCTAGAACCTAAGGTAAGGTTTAAGGATGACCAGAACCTAAGGTATGGTTTAGGATGAAAAAAGGTTTAAGATGGGGCTTGGTTTAGGATGACCAAAAACCGGGGGTATGGTTTAGGCTGACCAAAAACCGGGAGTATGGTTTAGGCTAACCAAAAACCGATCCACTGGGGAAAGATATTTTGAAAAAAAAGTTCCGAGATTGTTTAACAACAAATCAAACGGAATTTTTCAACTTTTGGTGAAAAGCACTAATCATCAAAATCCTTAAGAGGAAATTTTAACAAAATGATCTTTGAATAACCACCTAAAGAGGTTAGATAAAAATGCCAAACTGGAAATAACCTAATCGAAAAGGTCTTTCACACTGGCTCTCATAAAGGCTTTGATTCCCATTCATCGATGTGGGAAAGCTATTCAATTCTCACTGGTGATGCCTCACGAACCTATGTCAAAGGCTTTCGGAAACATTCACATTGAATACAAATTGGTTGATCAGAAAGGTCTTTCAAAAGGACCGTAATGTAGGCTTGGTCATGGGCTTACACAAAGGGTATTTGCTTTGAGGCCAAGAAAAGAAACATACCATCAACATCTTCAGCGGGTTTACAAGTCAAGAACCTTGAAGATAAGACAAGATAAGATTACTTCCACTCCTTCTAGCGGTAGTTCCTTTGTGAAATCTTTACATTAACTCAAACCATCCCAATCGGAAGAGACTTCGGAGAGGGTTGTAATGTCGGTTCGGGTTAGGCTGAAAAGGCTTGAAATTTGATAGAATGGGTTTGAAAGAAGAATGATGATTATCTTGGCATCATTACCAAATCATTCCAATTTGACATCATTTGATTCTTGAAATTCAAATTGTCTCGAGAGTTCATTTTTTCTGGCAACAGAAGAGCTTTGCTCTTTCTAAGCATCTTTGCAATGAGAATTTTGCTTTCATCATAAGCATATTGCTTTTTTTCTTACTTTTGCTTTTGCTTTTGACACATTTTTTATGGGCATCGGCCTTGCTTTTACCAGGCACTTTGCTTTTTCATGCCCCTAATATTTATCTTTTGAGTTCTTTGGACTCTCGAGACACTGTATACATATTCACCAATTTTTCTAAATTTCCTTGGTAAATCATATGCATTGCCCCAATGTAGGGAGATAATCAACATTTTGGGTTTTGAAATGAACATGCTTAAGGCTCAACTTGGCTAAGCAAATGATAAACTGTGTTTGGGTAGAGGAAAAGAATGCTCTTCTTCACTTTGGGATGTTTCGAGCTTCCATAAAGATCCATCTGAAACTATCACAAGAAGGTTGATGCAAGTGAAAGCAATAAAATCTTTCTTAATTTTTTTGCTCCAAAGATGATCAACCATAACTTCTTATTTTGCCCCAATGTGGGGTAGTTCTTGACAGGGGTATTTTGAAAGTTCTCCTTATTTGGCTCAAAGTGGCTAGCAAAGGATAACATGAGTGTTTAGGATAGAGAAATGAAATGCCTTTTATCATTTCAATCCATGTATTCAATGTGAACGAACCCTACGTCCCTACGACATTTTTTTTCGCTCAATTCTCTCAAAATGAGTATAGGGACGTGTTTGATCAAAAGTTTGCCTTTTATCATCCTAGGCATTTCCATTTGGCATTTTTGAGAAATCCTCTTTTTGTTTTTCCAAAGGATCATCTGGTTAAATCTCCCGTCTGTGAGGAATTTTGATAAATCAAAACATTTGATTTTTGATTTTTTGATTTTTTGATTTTTTTTTTTTTTTTTTTTTTTTGACTCCTCTGGGGATTTTCATTTCAAACTTGAAAAACCTTTTGGACAGAAAAGGTTTTCACACATAGGATCTACTTCCTAAATTATAGGGAGAAGATTGATTTGATGTAGCAACTTCCTCGGGCTTGACTCCTTGAGGTTTGGAATAGCTTCCCTGGGGAACAGTTGAGTACCTACAAAATGAACAAATATGCAAAAATGCCATGTATGCATGAAATGCATGATGCAAATGTTCTTAAGGAGACTTGGATTCAGTCCAAAGCAACTCGAAACATTTTATTCAGGGAAAATATTTCTTGACAAAGACATCAGCGTTTCATGTGTTTTGGCAACTCTCGGCCATCCATTTCTACAAGAATTAATGCTCCACCAGGCAACACTTTCTTGATGACATACGGCCCTTCATAATTGGGGGTAAACTTTCCACGATCTGGAATAATGGGTAACACTTTCCTCAAAACCAGGTCATTGATCTCAAAATGCCTGGGTCGAACCTTACGGTTGAATGACTTAGCCACTCGCTTTTGATAGCTTTGTCCATGGCACAGGGCTTTTACCCTTTTTTCGTCAATCATATTAAGCTGTTCAAACCTTTGTCGAATCCATTTTCGCTCGGAAAGTTTTATTTGCGAAAGCACCCTTAATGAAGGAATTTCCACTTCAACAGATAAAACTGCTTCCATCCCATATACCAATGAGAATGGTGTTGCCCCAGTCGAAGTGCGAATAGAAGTTCGATAAGCCATTAACGCGTATGGCAACCGATCATGCCAATCTCGGTAATTCTCTGCCGTCTTGGACAGAATCTTCTTTATATTCTTGTTTGCCGCCTCAAAGCTCCATTCATTTTGGGCGGTAAGGAGAAGAATTCAAGTGGCGAATGTGAAACTTATTGAGTAACTCATCCACTACTTTGTTATTCAGGTTTGACCCATTATCCGTGATAATTGCTTCGGGAACCCCGTATCGAGCAATAATGTCTCGACGAATGAATTTTGCCACACTTTTCGCGGTGACATGAGCGTAAGAATTGGCTTCGATCCATTTGGTGAAGTAATCAATAGCCACTAGAATGAAGCGGTGTCCATTTGACGCCTTAGGATTAATTGGTCCGATAATGTCAATCCCCCACATTGAGAAAGGCCATGCCTCGGACATTTGATGCAATTCATTCGGGGGAGCATTGATTTTGTTCCCATAAATTTGACATTGATAACAACATCTGACATGTTGAATGCAATCGGCTTCCATGGTTAACCAATAATAACCTAGCCTCATGATCTTCCTTGCTAGAAGATAACCATTCATATGAGGACCACATTCTCCTTCATGTATCTCCTTCATTAATAAATTGGCCTCTTTGGTGTCTCTACACTTCAACAGGACTGAATCGAAAGATCTCTTGTACAAAGCACCTCCACTAAGAAAGAATTTGGAAGCTAACTTAGCCAAGTATTTTCGATCCGTAGCTTGACTTCCTTGGGGGAATTTTCCTTCTCGAAGGTAACTCATGATGTCATAGTACCATGGTTGACCGTCAAGTTCTTCTTCTATAACCATGCAATATGCAGGCTTCTTTGAAACGTCGATTTGCAAAGGATCAACGTTCAATCCATCAGTTACTTGTAACATTGAGGATAATGTTGCTAAAGCATCAGCAAATTGATTCTGAGATCTTGGCAAATAATCAAATGAGATATCTTCGAACTCCTCCACCAAGTCTTTAAGATACTCATGATAAGGAATCAATTTCGAATCACGAGTTTGCCATTCACCTCCTGTTTGGAGAATGATAAGTGCGGAATCGCCATAAACTTGTAATCTCTTAATCTTCATATCGATGGCTAATTGAAGACCGAGGATGCAAGCTTCATATTCTGAAATGTTATTGGTACAAGGAAATACCAACTTTGCGGCTACTGGATAATGCTGACCCGTTGGGGATATCAGGACTGCTCCAAGACTGAACCGGAGAGATTAACGGCTCCATCAAAATACATGACCCACTTGTCTTGTGATACCAAATAGATTCTTTCATCAATTTCATCCCAATCATTTGACTTTAAGGGATTTTCAGCCAACATATCAGCTATGGCTCGACCTTTGATGGACTTCTGAGACATGCTCTGGATATCAAACTCAGAGAGCAATATTTGCCATTTGGCAAGCCTTCCAACCAGTGCAGGCTTTTCCAAAAGATACTTGATAGGATCGTTTTCATTCACAAGTAGAATGCGATGGTGAAGAGTGTATTGTCGTAATCATGTAATACCCAAATTAAGGCTACACATGTTTTTTCAACTTCTGGATATTGAGCTTCACCAAAAGTAAACTTTTTGCTAAGGTAGTAAATAGCACGTTCCATTCCATCTTCTGGTTTTTTCTGTGCTAACATAGCTCCCAAAGACTCATCGTGAATGGTGAGGTACAAAATCAAAGGTATACCCGGAGTGGGCGGTACCAAAACTGGTGCTTGTGAAAGATATTGCTTCAATTGTTGAAAGGATTTCTGACAATCTTCATTCCATTCAACTTTGGCATTCTTTTTCAACAGCTTAAAGAATGGTTTGGCTGTTTCTGATAACTGGGAAATAAATCTTGCAACATAATTCAATCTTCCCAACAAGCTTCGAACTTCCTTAACAGTAGAAGGAGGTTTCAAATCACAAATGGCCTTTACCTTCGAGGGATCAATCTCGATGCCTTTGTTACTAACCATAAATCCAAGGAGCTTCCCAGACTTTGCCCCAAAAATGCACTTGGCGGGGTTAAGCCTTAGCTTGAATTTTCTAAGTCGATCAAAAAGTTTCTTCAAAACTTCAATGTGGTCTTCACCTCTTCGCGATTTAGCGATCATGTCATCGACATAAACTTCAATTTCTTTATGCATCATGTCATGGAATAGTGTCACCATGGCTCTTTGGTAAGTTGCCCCCGCGTTCTTCAATCCGAAGGGCATGACTTTATAACAGAATGTCCCCCATGGGGTGATGAAAGATGTTTTAGTCTTATCTTCTTCCTTCATTCGGATTTGGTTATAGCCAGAGAAACCATCCATGAAAGAAAATAATTGAATCTGCGGTCTTTGTCGACCAAGGCGTCAATATGTGGTAATGGGAAATCATCTTTGGGACTTGCTTTGTTCAAGTCGCGATAATCAACACATACCCAAACTCGCCCATCTTTCTTTCATGGATGGGACAACATTAGCAATCCAACAAAGCATAATGAGTAACTTCAATGAAATCAACTTTTAACAGTTTCATGACTTCTTCCTCAATCTTCTTGGATAATTCTGGCTTTGTCCTCCTAAGCTTCTGTTTCTTAGGCGGAATGGCAGGATCAAGAGGCAACGTGTGCTCCACAATATTGGGGTCCAAACCTGGCATGTCAGCATATGACCAAGCAAAGACATCCTGATACTCCTTCAATAGTTTGATCAGTCGATCAGCATCTGCTTGAGAGAGACTTGCTCCAATTTTTGTTTCTTTGGGATTTTCAGAATCGCCCAAATTTATAACAACAGTTTGCTCTTCCGTGGGAGGTGTGGATTCTTCATGTTGGATCCATTCCCTTTTAATAACCTGGGAATCTTCTTCATTTTCAAGATCAGAATAATCAGATTCGTATGAGTTTTTCGAACATGAATCCAAGCCATGCATATGACTATTATGGTTATGCAAGGTGTCATGCCTGAGATGTAACAAAAAAAAAATGGTCAGTATATGAGAATAAGAAATGCAATGCATGAAGATATGATGAAAAACTTTTCAAATTCCAGATTTTCGAAAATTTCATGGGGAACTCGTCCTCATATCATTGGACATCCTTGTTCCAAAGGATTATTTTGAAAATTATAGATCGTGCATAAGCCCAGGCCTCAAAGCATCATCATAGGGCTGGTTTGGTATACTTTCGCACGTCTATTAATAAAACGTGCATATGCTTTTATTGAATTGAAAGTGAATGCTATATAATGTTTTGGATCCAAGCTCGTGATCCGAATTATTACAACACTTGAAATGAGCGAAACAAATGAACAAATGGAATTCCCTCGCGCGGGGGAGAATTAAATGGATTACAATTGAAAACAACTGAAAACAAAGTTGAACATGGAAACATCCCTTACATTAGCGGGATTGGTAGGTGGATTGGTAGGTGGACCATCCTCGAAGCCCTCATAGGAAATGGCACCTACAGAACTTTCTTCAAATAAGTCGGTTAAAAAAACATCATAGATGTCTATTTCTTCATCTTGAAGGAACTTTGGCGGTCAGAGAAGAAATCTTTCAACGGAGGGGGGAGTAAACGTCGATAACTCTTTTCTTTGATGCTCGGGCTTTTCTGATTACCTTGATCTTGTTGATCGCCTTGGTAACCTAAGCCTTCTCGTTTCTTTCTCTTAGTCACCTCAATGGGTGTGAGAATGCCTTGGGACAGTTTTCCCAATCCTTTGCCAATAGTGAATCCATACTCGATCAACATTTTGCTAGACATAAGGGCCGCCTTTGAATAGTGAGGCTTTCTCACAACAGTGCCCGCAGCACATGAGATACTGATACTAACTCAAATGAGTAGTAACTTGATTCTCCTTTTACTTCTGGCTCCACATAAGGAATTGCAGTATTGTTGAAGGTCTCGGTATCCTTCTCACAATGGACAGTTATAATTTTGCCACACGCAACAAAGCGAATCATCTGATGTAGACTTGAGGGTATAACACCCGCAGCGTGAATCCAAGGTCGTCCCAACAACAAACTGAAGTTACTTGGGATATCAAGCACTTGAAATTTCTGGGTGAACATGACTGGACCAATCATCAGTTGTAAATCAATTTCTCCAAGAGCTTCTTTTTTCATGCCATCAAAGGCCCTGACTGGAGTCTTAAAAGGACGAACATTATCCATACCCACACCTAGACGGCGCAAAGTTGATAACGGACAGATATTGAGAGCTAAACCATTATCAATAAGTACTCTTGATATCCTTGTATCAAAGTGTTGAACAGAGATGTATAATGCTTTAGAGTGTGCTCGCCCTTCCGGTGGCAAATCCTTTTCGGAAAAAGAAATTTGATCTTTAAGAAGGATAGCACCTACAAACTCTTCCAACTGTACCTCTCCAATTGTTTCGGGTACATGTACTTCATTAAGAACCTTTAAAAGAGCATTTCTATGTTTCTCGAGAAGACTTGAATAGTTCAAGTACTTGAGATTTGAGCCGGCATCTTTCTTAGCTGCTCGATCACCTCCGATTCACTCGTTTTGAGAGTTTTGAGAAGCTGTTCCGCCTCTTCTTCGGTTACAGCCTTTTTCTCGACACCTTCACGAGATGGAAAACATCGGCCTGACCTAGTAACAGCATCTATCTCATTAGATCCATAATTCCATGGAACTGCCTTGGAATCATAAACAGGAAGCATTCTTTCTTTCAAATTCTCATTCTTCTTCGGTGGCAACTCGATCACAACAGGCCCAATATCTTCATTAGAGATCTTTATATCTCTGAAGCCATCAGCCATTAGATCTATAACCACAGGTTCCACAACGTGCGCTTGGATTTCACAAGTTGCATTCAATTCAATCACAACAGGATCAATCATGGCTACCATGCCATCATCTTCAAATTCGGACCCCCATCCGCTCGGGACGATAGTCTTAGGGTCGATAAAAGCGCTTGGAGGAGGAGAGTATTTTACCATGAAATCGTATTTTCCACTTGGCTGCCCGAGAGTGTCAACAATTTCACCTTTTTCAATTGTTTTCTTAACAAAATCCCGATCCCAATGGGAGTATGGTATTCAAATTCCGAATCAGCATCGGAAAGAAATTCTTCATTATCTTCGTCATCGCTCCATCCAGTCGGAACAATGTCTTTCAAATCAATAAAGAAACTTGGCGGAGGCGAACATTTGACAAAAATGTCATACTTCCTGCTTGGTTGCCTTGGATTATCATCAACTTCATCATGCTCACGGGCGGCTGTTACAAACTCGCAATCCCAATGAGTCTTACTAACATTAAGATCAGAATCCATGTCGGAAACATAATCTTTGTCTTCATTGGTGGGTATGCTTTCATCATCCATGCTTCCCCATCCATCGGGAATGATATCCCTTGGGTCGACGAAAAAACTTGGAGGTGGCGAGTATTTGACTATGAAGTCATATTTACCACTCGGCTGTCCGAGGGTATCAATAATTTCACCTCTCTCAATAGCCTTCTTCATAAACTCACGATCTCGACAGGCATTCTTACTCTCACATTCCGAATCACTATCGGAATAAATGTCAATCCAAGGTTCATCAACATCTGGCTCATACCCATCATCATTTGGCTTAGAGCATGAGGCTTCACTTGCGAACTTGAATGAGAATTTCTCGGACGACAAATCAATTACAGCAGTCTCGATGGACTCTTCGGGCTTCCTTTCTTGAAGAGGCTGAATTATGCCTAAAGCAGCCATTTTGGCTAAGCAATACATTTTCTTCTCCGGGATACATTTCCTTCTTTTCGGTTGATCTCTAGCTATAATCAATAGATCTTCCAACCGTCACATCGAACAAGAAAGGTTTCTCATTCTCATCACCAAATATCACATTAACGGCTTCGGTATGATTAGGGAGCGGATTTTGCTGAACATTTGGCGTGGCATCTTTGAGCGACAAGATCTTCTTATCCAACAGGTTCTGAATCTTGACCTTGAGAGTGTAACAATTGTTCACATCATGGCCCTTCTCACCCATGTGATACACAAGATTTTGCCAAATCAAACCCGGAAACTTTGGTGGGTTGTCTCTCGGGATTTCTTTTTTGCTACAAGTCTTTGTTCAATCAAGATCGGCAACAACTGAGACATAGGTCTTGGTAACGGAGTGAATTGCCTTTGCGGAGCTTTCCCTTTTCGGTCAAAATTCCGGGAAGAACCCCCTGTTTCCACAACAGACCTTTGAATTGGTGTGTTTGATGGCTTTTGAGCATTAGGATTTTGAATATAGGCAACTTCCACCGTTGGTTCCTTATCCTTCTTTAAGGTAAATCTGCGAGTCGTAGTCTCGGACAATCGACCATCTCGCATTATTCCTTCAATACGCTCTCCCAACTCAACCATTGCGGGAAAATTAATGCACGTGTTATTAAACATCTTGTCGAAGTATTCTCGAGGTAATGCTCGAAGAAACAGTTGCATGATCTCTTTCTCGGACAACGGAGGTTTGACTTGAGATGCCATAGTTCTCCACCTTTGGGCGTATGCTCTAAAAGTTTCATTCCTCCTTTTGTCAACCCGAACCAGTTCTTCACGAGTTGGAGCAATTTCAGTATTAAACTTGTCTTGTTGAAGGAACTCATCCGCAAGATCCTCCCAAGTGCAAATTTTCTCCAAATCCAATTCGATGAACCAAGTCAAGGCGGAATCAGCCAAGCTATCTTGAAAATTGTTGATCAACAGCGGGGTGTTATCGGAATAACGAGCCATCTTGCTCAAATAATACTTCAAGTGGGTTTTAGGGCACCCAGTTCCATCATACTTCCTTGAAAATTCGGGCTCCTTGTAAAAATCAGGGACTTTCACCTTTGTAAAAGGCGACAACTTATCAAAGCCTTGGAGTTGGTAACCTTGCAACATGCACAAGCGTTCCTCCAATTTTGCAAGACGTCTCGCGCTCTCTTCATCCATATGAGCGACAGGCGACTCCTTAGGTGGAGCTTCCAAATCGATGACGGTGGGAATGGCATTAACGGGACCTCTTCAGCAGGTCCTTTATCAACAGGATCTATCACCGGGCGCATTAGTGGGCGCATTAGGAGTAGAAGCCGCAGCAGCAGGAGTCACAGGCGTGAAATTCTTTACTTGATTTGCAAGATCAGTTAAGAGCGCCATCATTTGCGCCATTTGATTCTCGATGGTAATAACACGAGTACGAGTGTCTTCGTTTTCCATCCTTACTTGGCGACGGGTGCGTATAATAAAGCGCGATTCAGCCGTATTTTAATACTCTCTGTAAAACACAGAAATCAAATTAGTATACGGAAAATGAATTAAGACGAAAATATAAAAACCCTTCAATTTTATATTTTCTTTAGATGAAATAGAGATAAGAAATATTCTCATGATCCCAATATCACGTGAATAATCTCTTATCATAATTTCTTCACAAGAAATTATACAATTAAAGGGGTAACACGCGATGATTAATCAAGATGCCCCATCTATATTCCATTGGAATCTCGGAAAAGAAAGCACACACAAAGGGAAATTTCACTATTAACAACAAAATTTGTGAAATACAATCCCTTAAAGACAAGAAAAGAATCCTATTACATCATTACTAAAATGAGTAAAAAGGAAACCCTATACATCAAATCTATAAAAGAAAATTACATGAAAGGAGACTTCCTCATGGAATATAGCCAAACTCCTAATGGATCTTCTTTAGACTCGAGGCGAATTCGTTTGTTTTCTTGGGTCAAACGTTCAACCTCGGCTAAAGCTTCATTCTTTTCCTTAAGAGCTCTAACGGCTATAGCTTGCTGTTGAGTCGGCTTCTCGGGGACATTAGGGAGATCCACTTTAAGCTCGGGCTCGAGACGACGGTGTACGTACTCCGGCAATGCGTGATGTATCTTCATTTCCCCTTCCAATTCCGACTCATCGGTAATGAGAATCGGCTCCGGGCGACATTTGTACCACATATCAATGATAGACTTGACCATTTCCTTCACATCCGTCATTTGGTCCCTTTGGATGACATCTTTGCGATAGTCAAAATGATATAACCCCAGCTTGAGGAATGGTGGAATCTTTTGAAGCGCGCGATATTGACGGATCACCCTAAAAGGGTAATATGACGTAGACCCGTAAGACCCAAGAGCGGGATTGGGTTGTCGGATCCGTTATTAAGGCGCACCTCGGGATTTCCGAGCCAACGAACATGCCATTGGATTTGATTCGGAATAAGGTTCTTGAAAAAACTAAACCAAGTTGAAAACGACCAATAAGGAAAGATTTCTTCCTTTTCTCGGAAGAGCGAGATAGGATGACAATCTTTGGACACATCTATGATTTTCAAGCTCAAACCAAAATCTTTGAGGTGAGAGACCAACCAAATTTGGAGTAGACCTATTGGGGCTCTAAAGATGCCATTTTTGTTTTGTTTGAACCTATTGAGTGATACGAAGGTCTCACCTAAGATCATATTGGAGAATCTTTTGAACATACACACTTGATTGACAATGTGAACTACCAAAGGATCCATGGTCCTTTTGGTAAATGGAAAAACCACAAAACCAAAGAATGCTAAGAGAAAAACTCGAGGAATTTGATTACCCGATTCTTTTGGCAAGCTAGAAAAATGTCGTTCTAAAAATGTGAAAGAAAGTGCATTGGAATTTCCTCTAAGAACGCCTTTGATTTGGAGAACATCGATTCCTAAGAATTGGCTCAAAAGAGTTATAGGATCTATATCTATCGGAGGACTGACTAGACCAAAAGACCCGACTCTACCAATGGCAATATCGTACTCCTCAATTGTAGGGGTCAACTCATTTCGACCAAACACAAAAGTAGATGTCTTTGAGTTCCAAAAATGGGACAAAGCTTTGATCATGGCGACACGAGGCTCGATATATAAGAGTGCGGGAAGATATCCGATCCTCTTTTCCACATAGTCTTTATGCTTTGACTCGAGACTTTTTCCCACATAGTCACGAGAGCTCTTGGAGAAGGGGATGATTCGAATCTCCGACATATCCATTTTGACTAACCCTAATTTGGGGCATCGAGATTAATCACCACGCATTATAGAAAAGGATATAACGTGGAATTGAAATGGCGTAATTGAAATTGTAGAACGATACAATCAACCTTACCATGAAGATAAAATGGCAAGCACATCGACACATCGCATGAGGACATGTGAGTTTTGACATCTAAGGGTAGGACTCTAAAGGTTTAAGGTCCCCATCTTAATTAGATAAGAAGAGTTTACCCACCGCTACTAACGTCGGCCGGTGCACTTCTTACTAATCAAGATGAGCGGTATTGAAGAATGGATTACCACATGGATTCACATGCGGATTCCACTCTTAATACCTCCTAAAGGTACCCTAAAGCGATCCGGGGTTTTTTAGACCGCGGGATGTGGGTGCATTTGTGTCGTGCTAAAGCAAGTAAACATGCATTTAAATCTAAAGCAATCAACACTTCAATATAATCTCATACATTTGACATTCACCCGAACACCACCTACAAAACAAAGGGTTTTCATTCACTCCACCCCTTATGGCTCCCACCTATAAAACCATTTAACACATGGTTAGTGGACTAACCTCATTTTCCACGCCGACTTTGACATGCAGTCGATGCTACAAAATGTAGACAAGTGAGATAACAACCAACAAGTTTATTACGGCTTTAATCCACTTAGGTTTGTAACCTATTCCCTAGCAGAGTTGCCAAGCCTGTCGCGACCGCCTCTCGGGCGAACTCGGATGAGGCGGGTTTAGAGATAAGTGTTCATGAGATGGTTCATATGGCACTTTTTAAAATGATTTTACTGAAGTGTAAATTTTTGTTTAGCCATATAACTCATTGATCATGAACGTGGATTTTCCCTAAATCCATATCTCGCGTGACAGCGGATCGATTTTATTTTCTATTTTTAGGAGTCGCCACTAGCCTAGGGGGGGGGTCGGCTAGAATACCCAACCGAAACGCGGGAATTTCGTTTCGGTTTCTACGAAAACCAGAGATCAAAGGTTCGGGGACTAGCTTACGTTAATATTTCTATTAACGCCCTTTCGTACCGCTAAACTTAACATGGTTGTTATCTAAGTCGTCATGCATTCGTTTTTTACCATTTTCATGCCAAAGTCTTAATCCACTAGGTGATCATGCATCTTGTTTTTGTGTTTTCATTTAAGATTCTAAACTAAACCTATCTTAATCTAGAAAAAGAAAGAAACAATCAAATGTATTGAAAGACAATTCTCAAAGTAAACACTCAAGTATTGAAAAGGCGAGCTAATTCTAAATGCGAGAAAGTAAAAAGTATAAACCCGCAACTCGTCGGGTATTTATTACAACACGAATTGAAAACCCGAGACATGATCGGAAATGAATGAATTAAGTACAAATTGAAACCGGATTGGACATCGGTTTGGAACCATCATCGAATGAGTACAAATTGAGACCGGATTGGACATCGGTCAATCTCCTTGACTTGGATTTCGGATTATTCTTCCTCGGACGCCTCTCGGGTGTCGATGTTTACATCCGTAACATTCATTCATAACGAACGACATATGGAAAAACAATGGAGCAAACAAATCATTGAATTAAACACGGGCCTCGGGATCGGCCTTTGTTTTTCATGCATTTCGATTCATCACCCATCTAATCACCTAACATTTTTTGATTAATGGTTAATGACAATGGGCTACCATTTGTATTCACAAAACGGCAACTCATATCAATTAACCCTTAAAAGTCGGGTTCTAATGACCATGAATGGGCTACCCGCCGAACATGCACCGGGCCTAACATTCATCTAACAAACACATGCATGATAATAAATGAGCATGCATTCAAGCCCATGGGCCTTGTTTCAAATCCAATCAAACAATGAGAAGTGGGCTTTATAAAAAGGACCACTTATTCAATTAAAGCTTAATTCGGATTGAATCTGTTCAAGAATGATTAACTATCCTAATGATGTCCAAATGAAGTGGTTTAGGTGTCATTAGAAAGCTCATGACATGAGGATCAAAAGTCATGAAGACCATTTTTTCTAAATCCTAGCCAATTTTCTCGAAAATATCCAATTTATCCTCAGTGACAGGCTGGACTCAGTTCAGTTATGAGTTTCAAAACAAAGGCGGGAAAAATAACAAACCTTATCAAAACAGCGCGAAAATTTTTGTGCCGTTAGGATTCCTGTGTGCAACAACTTTCATGTTTTGAGTTTTTGCTAAAAAGCCCTTCAAATTTTTATAAAATTTGATTTTCGCGAGGACTTAGTTGCAAATACAGTTTTGACCCGGGAAGACCTTTCATGAGATTTTAAGCAAATTAGTCCTTCAAAAATTGCTATTAGGTCCTCAAAATCTCCAGTTAGTATATTGAGACCCCAATGAACAACTTTGAAGTTTTGAATTTTTGCAAAAAGGGCTCTAACTTCATCAAATTCGGAGAAACACTTTGTGAACTCCAAAGGAACAAAAATCAGATCTGGACACAAAACTGATCAAATCATGAGAATTCCTTTTGAAAATTCAAATGATCTTCGATTTTGATGAAATTAGTATCAATAGAAAGATCTCGATCTCAGGAAGAACTTTCGTGAAGAAAAATTTTTCATATCTCGAACACACGAATTTATGAAAATCGAAGAACACACGAAGGTCGACTGAAATCAACATGTCACCAGATTCATATGCATATGACGTGGCAAATCGTACTAGGCTAACATGCTTAGAATTTTATGAAAATTTTACAATGAATAGATCAAGATGTGTTTTACAACTTTCATGAAGAAAGTTTTTCCAGAAAATGATCGTAAAAAATCATAAAATTCACCAAACAGCACAACGTCAGTCAGGAATGCATCAGAACAGACTTAAACAGAAAATTCCAGATTCTGATCCTGACGTCTAACAGTGTTTTGACATAGCAAATGAAGTCCGATCGGAGCATATGATATATCGAATCGAAGCTTAAGACGAGTTCTACGACTCTCTAGTTCATCATTTCATCAGATTTCGATGTTAACGAACTCGAATCAGCATCTCAAGCAATCAGGTTTTTCTGGACACGAATTTGCAGAGTTGCGTTTAAGCGTTCTTACCTTGTCTCACGGTGATCCAATGCTCAAGCGAGCGATCCGGCCTCCGTATTCTGATCTAGAATAGCACGGAGAGGCCTCGGAAAGCTCGGCCAACCTACGACAACGGATTATACGAAACGATGTGAGATTCGACTCGTTTTCACGCAAATAAACGAATCAGTAAAAGTTGAGGGAAATGATGTGATCCGGTGGCCGTTTGATGCGAGGCCGGACACCACAGTGCCGTGAAGACGTCGAGGATGATGATCGGTTGCTTGGAATCACCGGAGGAGGTCGCCGGAGGGCCGGTTCAGCCGGTTGAACCGGCTGGACAGATCACCGGCAGATTTGCCGGTGATTCTGTCAAGAGGGAGATCAGGCCGGAACAGTGAGTTCCGGCCACCAGCAGGAGCTGCTGGTCTTGCGACCAGGCTTCAGGCCTCCGTGGGGGACGCCGGAGGAGGAGCAGCTCGGCGGAAATCAGCCGGCAAGAGGCCGGAAAAACTGCTGTTGCCGAGAGAGAGAAAGAGAGCTTGAGAGAGAGATGGACGTGAGAGGGAAAAGAGGGAGAGAGAAATGGACGTGAGAGGGAAAGAGAGGAGAGAGAGAGAGAGGAGAGAAAGAAATCTGAAAATGAACCCTCATTTTTTGGAGGAAAAACACTATATACCCCTTTTAATTTTGAAAATTAACCCTTATATTAATCCAATAGCCCCAACATGCATTTTTAATGATTAAAAATCTTTTTTTAAGGGCTAAAGATTAATGACATGGCATCATGTATGGACATGATCAATTCTAAATGAATGGCCATGATTGATTTGCTAATCCCCTAATTAATTTGTTTAATCTTTGAAAAAGGGCATTTTTGTCATTTTTGATTAAGGGCATTTTTGTCATTTTTGCACTCAAGAGGATGTGATTGATCTTGGTTGATCCGACCGGATTATCGATCATCAAAATTTTCGATCGGAAAATGACTAGTTCGATCGGATTAATTCAATTTGAATTAAACCAATTTGAGTCAATTAGCTCTGAATTTGGGTAATTGCATGACCGAACTAGACTAACAAGTTTAATTGAAGTCTAATTAACCAAATTGAGTCCCAATTCATCAAATTGAATATTAGTCTAGAGTGGGTCAAGTTGAATTGCACTAATTAGACCAATTACTCTTAGACTTCCTAATCATTGGATCACTAAATTAATCAAATTGACCCAAATTCATGTGATTCTTCCAAAATTGATTTTGAATTTGGATTTCATATAAGAAATTAGGCTCATTCGTGTTTCAATTGTGCACGTCATGAAGAATCGATCAAAATCACTGATTAGGGTTAAAATTGGGGGTTTTTGTGTTTGGCTTGGAATTGCAAAATTGATTCAAGAATTGGATATAAAATGACCTCTAGATCAAATGTCGTGAAGGAAATTATCCTAAAAATGACTAGAAATGAAGTAATTTCATTTTTGGCCAATTTGAATCAAATTCCGCAAATTGGGGAAAAGTCGATTCTAAATTGATTTTCGTAAAATTTCAAATGCAAAAGGTAAATTGAATGTAAAATAAGATGATTTTTGAAATTTTGTATTTTTCAATTTTTTTGGTCAAAGGTTTGACCAAAAGTCAAACCCTAGTTGACTTTTCACTAGGAGCTTGATTTTATGATCAAATCTTTGAATTTTCTAAAATTTTCACCTCTAAAGTGAAATTAAACTTGAAAGGAATCTTTTTATGCAAAAAGCCCCAATTTGAACTGGGGTTGACTTTTGGTCAACAGGTTGACCAAAAAGTCAACGCCAAAGTCAACCATTTGACTTTTCGGGTTTTTGCATGAAATGGATAGAAATTTGTTTGCAGAAGCTAGGCCAACAGACAGAATTAAAAAACGACACTTTTTGTTCAAGAAATGGGCTCCGGCCGCGATCGAAACCATAATCTCAAATTTTCAAAAATTTTATTTTTAATAACGCTGTCGGGTTAAAAATTAGGTGTCAACGGGGGTGTGACAAACATTGTGCAATCGGATCGCGGGTGATTTCAAGACGATTAAAAGTACACGTGGCCAACCAGTCTTGAACTTGAACCGAACGATCGTGATCTACGAAACTAGTGATAATTTCTCATTCTCTCAATAGTCGGGACTATTATGACTCGGATGACCCTAGGTCTATATCGTAAATCCTAAACAAACCTTTAGTGAAAGACCACGAAAATTGAAAGTAGCGAGTTTTGATCACGAAATTGGGCCCAGATTTCGATGTTGATTTTCGATAGCTTAAGAGACAATTTTTGGAATTTGACGTCATATTATGCCAGCTACGCGTTTGGAGTTAGTATAGCCAAAAATTGGAATTTCGGGTCCGAGAATGAAAAATTACGATTTTGCTCCTATGGGCGCCAACGTTAGTTTTTGAGGTCGTTTGAGGTTATTTTTCGAGGCCGATGACATTTTGGGGTGACCACGCACATTTCAAGTGGTTCTGGATAAAAATTGAAATTTTGCCTCGGAAGTGAAGAATAATATTATTTTATTCCTAAAACTTTCTGATCGATTTTCGAGGGCTTAAGAGGCTATTTTCGCGATTCCGTCGCCATATTAGGTTGGCCACATATATTTGGAGTTGATTTAGCCAAAAATTGGAATTCGCCGAGATCGGAAAAATGACCATTTTGCCCCTAAGCTATTTTTTTTGTCCGAATTTTAGAAAATTATTTGGGATAATTATTGATGGTTATCAGCTGCATTATTGGGGCTAAAGACTTTTTGCCCCTCAATTATTGGATAGGATTGAATAAGGACCGTTGGATTAGGGGAATTTTGGTTAAATGGCCCGGATTGGCAACACGTGGCGCCCTAGGCCACTATTTTTGACCAGCTGACCTTCTCTCTCTCCTCCCTCATTTCCTTATTCTTGACCCCACCTGACCCCCCCTCTCCGATTTCTCTCTCTCTCCCTCCACCGGTTTCCTTCCCATCTGTATGTCTTGAGCTTGCCGACCCGCCCGTCATGTCGTCATTTGTCCGCTTAGTGCCCATTTGCTCACTAGCCTCGCCTCACCACCCCCCGCCCCGACCTCTCTTTCTCTCTCCTTCTCCGACCCGTCCATACGTGTCCGTACACGGCGTCCAGACGCCATCCATATGGCCACCGCACCAACCATCATCGCTTTGTCGGCCACTGTCCCCGCATTCGTATAAGTCCGGAGATAACGGGCGTACACCAGCAACGCCCCCGCACGATCCGCATAAAGGTCCTCGGATGGTGATCAGATGCCCGCCCCACGTGCCGCCGCTGGGAACGCCGCCACCGGTTTCACTGCTCATCGGTGATCGGCCGTTCCCGCCATCGTGGTCCAAGATTAAGTGAGTATACCTCCTAAACCCAAATTAGGACCGATAGTGTATTTTTCTAGATGACTTAGGTATTATCGGTGTATTTTTGATTGGTTTAGGTAGTATCGTGTTTATTTTGACCGGATTGAAGACCGATTGGTGGAAATAAAATCCGAGGAATTTAGTGGGATTATTACAGATAATTATTGGGCTTGGATTGAGGAAATAGCAGCTGTCCATATTTTTTAGGAATGTACGTGGATTATATTGACGGCAAGAATTATTAGCTGAATGGCGGGATTATCCCGAGTGATTGGTGTTGATTGATTGGTGATTAGTTGTGCTTAATTGTGACATGCCATGTTGCGTGCTTGTATGACTGAATCGTATGGAGTATGTTTGGCCAATTGATGGCTTGAATTGTGTTGACACCTATTTTTAATTTGCCCAAAATTAATTGCATAAAATTTAGGAGTTAATTTTGATTAATTCCTAAAACAAAAATATTTCTATTTAAATGCATTGCATGTAGAAATTAGGCATATTTGTGTTAATATGATCTATTAAAATGTTAATTTTAAAAAATAATAATAATAAATAATATAATAATATAATGATTTTTAAATTAATTAATTAATTAAAAAAAAAAAAAAAATCGGGTCGGGTTGGGTCGGGGCCAGGCCGACCCGTTCCTGTTCCTCTTTTCCCGCGTGGGCCTAACTCCTCTTTCCTCTTCCCTTTTCTTTCTTTTTTCTCTCTGGGCCCAACCCGCTTTTCTTTCTTTTCTTTTCTTTTTCCCCCCCTTGCAGGCTTGACCCCCTTCTCCCTTGTCTTCTTTTTTCTCTTTCTTCTTTCTGCTGGCTAGGCCGTGACCGGTAGCTCCTCCTTCCTTCTTCCTCTCCTTGTTGCGTATTTGTCTTGTTCCTCTGTTAAGCCCCTGCGTCCGTAAATGCACTTGGCCTTTGTGTGTAGCCATACGTCATCGTCCCGTGAGCCGGGGAGGCTGTTGAAACACACCAAAGGGTGGCATTAATTGCAGATCCCGTCTCCGTTCCGTACCTCCCTTATCTCTCCTCCTCCCCTCTCTTCTCCTTGTTCTCTCTACCATCTCGGACACTCCACTTCTTCTGCAATACGACCTCTGATAGCCACAGTGTGAGGCAGAATAAGTAGAGTGCAGGCCGTAAATGGTGACGATGGCACACCTGACAGTAAGCCCACCGGCCACTATAAAACCGAGCAAGAGGGAGGGCAGGTCGGCCAATCCACGAGAGAGAGAAGAGAGAGACATGAGAGAAGAGAGAGAGCCGTAGAGTCTCGCCGAAGCAAGAAGAACCAAAGCAACGGCCAAGCCGACGCCGCTAGGTTCAGCCTAAGCCACCGACGCTGGACCGGAGTTCTCGCCGTAGAGCCACCTCTCGCTTTCCCTCGCTTCGCGGGATACGAATCCACCGGGATTCTGCCATACCTCGCTTTCGCTTCTCAATCCGCCGCGTCGCCGTTTCCGTCCTGGCCTCGCGTACGAGGTCGAATCGCCGGGCTGTGGAAGCCGCGAGCCACCGTGTCACGGAGAGGTCGGAATCGCTTATTTCCACCGCTACCTACCAGTGCCTCTACAAAAATCCCCGTGAGAAGCCGAGCCCCGATGAGTTCGCCTACCGGCCGACGGTCGAATCGGGCGAGCCAAGTGGTTTGAGAGTTGGTGGCGGTCCTGGGGCCGTTTTGGGCGGGCACCGCTGGGTTAGCCGCCGGACGGCGATTTTGCCCGCACGGCGCCCTCTCCCGCG
The DNA here is from genome assembly GCA_024733475.1 of Syzygium grande. Taxonomy (NCBI): domain Eukaryota; kingdom Viridiplantae; phylum Streptophyta; class Magnoliopsida; order Myrtales; family Myrtaceae; genus Syzygium; species Syzygium grande. The sequence continues at coordinate 13,669,239 of JAMXDD010000003.1, read as the reverse complement.
GTTTGCTAATCGGGTTGGATTCGACCGAATCAAAGAAAATCCGGCCAATCAACCCCGAGTCGGATTCGTTGACTCGGGTCAATTCTGACCGACCCGAATCGATGGACCCGACCCGGGTCAACGACTGGGTCGGGTCCGTTGACCCGGGTCGGTCTCGTCTAACCCGAATCAGCCGATCCGGCCCGGTCAACGGTCGGGTCGGGTCCGATTGACCCGGTCGGACCCGACCCGACCGGTTTATTATATTTATATTATATTTATATTATATTTTATTAAAAAATATTAAAAATTTTAAAAAAATTTAAAAATTTAAAAAATTTTTAAAAAAAGTTTTAAAAAGGGTTTTTCTTTTCCTTTTTCTTTTCTGTTTTTATTTATTTTTAAAATTTAAAAAAAAATTGAAAAAAAAAAATTTCTTCTTTTTTTCTTCTTCTTCTTTTTCTATATATATTCACCTTTTTTTTAAATTAAAAAAAACTTAAAAATTAGAAATTTCCTTAAAAAAATATTTCCTTTTTATTTTCTTATTCTATTTTTTTTTTTTTTTAATTTAATTTAATTTAATTTATTTTCGAAAAAAAAAATTTAATAAAAATTTAAAATTTAAAAAAAAATCAAAATTTTTTATGTGACTTATCTGAGTTCTAATCCTTTATAATTATACATGCCATTGTCTTGTTTAAATTAGACAAGCCTGAAGTTACGCATTAGTACTTTGCATGTTATTTTTATTACCGTTGTATTATTATGTAGGTTTTAATACAATTGCATGAATGTTGTTTTCGAATGTCATCGACTTAGTTAAGGTTAGAACCCTAGGCTGCATGACTTGTTGTGTTCTTAATCGCTGATCATTTCTGATTATGCACTCGCTTGATCACCTCACATGTTAGGAGAAAGGTCCTAAAATCAATCCAAATTGCTCGATAAATGTTTTCAAAAAAAAATGAACAGGGTAAAATGGTACCGAAAAGAGCATTAGTTATTCAACTAGTGTAACCAAGTCCTCGAACTCGGTTAATCTCTGGTTTGTAGGAATAAGGTGATTCTCCGTCATCTTATTTGGGTTTCTAATCGACCCACCCCAAATCGATTAGTGGCGACTCCTTATTATAAACCATTTGCATGTTAAATATTTAAACCCTAAGTCGCGATATGGTATGGGCTTGGGAGAGCCCGAGTTAAGTCCTGAACCTAGACTTAGCACGTACCAGGCGAGCCTCTCTTGTTTTTCGCATGTCGTTCGAAAAGGCTCGGGAGTTTCGCCGCAATAGACCCAAGCGACTACCGGGGACTTACATTTTCTAAAGTGGATTCCAGTGTATTAGCTTTGTTCAAAATTTAAGCCAAAATTTTGACTTACATTTAAGCCAAAATTTTTACCCCTGTTCAAAAAATTTTTGTTTCGCAAAGAAGGATTCCAGGTATTAGCTTGACATTAAGGTGTTATTTGTTTTGCACGTTCGAATTGATTGTTTATAAATTGTTGTGCATGTTTTAATGATTTAGCACTACACTATTGCACACACAACCACGCCGCCGGACACGGGCCGTGATAGGACACTTTAGGATGGTGTTAAGAAAGATACGACCTTTAACGCGAGTCCGCGATGTAGAGGTTGCCTTTCTTCTCCTCAAAATTTATTTCTAAAATTGTAAAGAAATATCTTTAGCCGCTATTCGCGTGGATATAAGATATTTCTTTTCGATTTGGCCGAGATTAAAAGGACTTGACACCAATGCGAGACTGCGGACGGTCGTGCACCTTTTAATTTCACTTTGCTAAGCCGTCTAGATAGAAATCGAACCTCACTCCTCATGTGTATGTCGTTGTAATTACCATGATTCAAAGAAAGGTATATATTCTATCCCTTCTCATTTTATTATGCAACCTATTAATTCAATTGATTTCTTATTATTACGCCACCCGTTGGTTGTATTCTATATACGATGGGAAGAATCGATGCCCAATTTTTCTCCATTCCTAAAAAAAATTATTTGGCACAAGTGGGATCGACGAGACAAGGGATACGCTTATTGCGGAGCTTGTCTCGTGAAAATAAGCAACTCCGAGAAGACCTCTAGCTTTCCATCATTTATAAAATGAGCATCCGGGAAGGGCGCCCTTTTTATTAAAAACCCTTTTTGTATATTTCCCTAGTATTTATGTTTAGGGGTTTTGGTTTTCTTCCTTAAAAGTATTTTTGGGTTGTACTAATGTTAATATAACTCGGGCCGCTTTTTATGCTTTAAATAAAAATTTTTGCCCCTTAAAGACACCATCGAGGCCTTCGGCCCAGTGGTATCCGGGGATGTAAGCGTCATGGTCCAAAAGCGACGGGGTTCGAACCCGGGACGCCGCCCGAATAATATATATAAATAAAAATCTTTTTTCTCTCATTCTTTTCTCATTTTTCTTTGCAAACAAATAAATTATGCAATAATAATATGACTAGGTCATAAGATGATTTTTTACTGAGCATTATACTCATTTATTTCAACATTTTCTCAGGTAATTAAAAAATGGCTGAAGAAAACGCCCGTCTCAATAAAATGGAAACTAAAATGAAGCAAGTCTTCACCTTTCTTCGACAGCTCTCAAAACAAGTGGAACACACTGTCATCCATTTGGATCAACTCACCATGACTCCATTTTGCTATCCAAGACTAGGGATGATGATTCAAATGGAGCCGTCCGATTGTCAACCGGAGAAGGGTAAAGATGTCATAGTTGACAATGTCCATGAGTTCCCCGATCCTAAGGAATTGAGCGTCCTATGCCCAAAGTTCATGCAACGTGGACAATACAAAAATCGGTATCCCTCCGCCCCAAAGGCGAAATAACAAAAACGATTTTCGCCACTCCCTTGGCCTATGTCTCGGATCCTGCCTTTTTTCTTGGAAAAGAGGTTACTTGCTAAAGAGCCAAAACGTAAAAATCCCTGGCGTTTCCCCAACTATGATCCCTCCAAGGCATGTGACTATCATTTGGGCGAAATAGGACATTCCGTCGATGAGTGTGTGGTCCTGAAAAATAAGGTCCAGAAATTGTTAGGTGCAAAGATGTTTTCATTCCGCAACGCACCACCCAATCAAGCGGGGAGGCGCGGATGTCGTCGTTGAGTAAATCAAGGCTCAACTTTCCTCTCTTAGAATATAGGCATATTTAATAGTTTGAATCCTCCCCTACACCGGGAGCTTTTCTTGCTTTCTAAAGTCTCAATTTGTTTTCTAAGATTTTCGATTTTTTTTTTAAATTTATAATTATGCTTGGAATTTCAGTGCTGTAATTTCCATTCCAACAAATGTAATTCGCCTGAATTATTCTAAAGAATTACAAATATTTTGTTTTGAGGGCCTAAGGAAGTATCCCAAACCGCCCGTTGATGATATCCAGCCATGTAAATGAAGGTGTTCGAGGCCCGGGCTTCCTCATGCTTCCTTGTTTCTAAGCTTTTGAAAATAAAATAAACGTTTTGTCATTTTTCAAAATGGCAAAAAAAGAACGGTGATGGAAAAGCATGAATGCTCATAGCCCCTGTTTGTTTTTCTAACTCCCTCACTTCATGTTTTGAGCATACTCCTTTTGATTTGTTATTACAAAAGGGACATTTGAAAATGACACAAACTGAAGAGCGATCGGACCACTGGTAAAAGCTAGCGGACCAACTCATTTGATAGGAGCAGTCCGAGTAAAGATCGGTCAACCTTCAAAATGAAATGTGGGGCAAATCTCATTACTTCTAGTGTGGGATATCAATTCCAGAAAGTCAAAAGGAGTGTTGAGCATTCCTTGACACCATGATGAGCGAAACATCGTTTTGTACAAAAGTCGAGGACAAATCGAGAAAAGATTACCCCTTTTGAAAGAAAAGGTATGTCTTATTCCTTAATAAATTTTGGGAATGACATTCTATCCTTTTTGCAGAGATAATGAAATGGGGAACATGCTAGACCACGACGTCTTTGACAAACCCGATGGAGCACCAATGTTGGGACCTCTCAAATGAAGCATGATGAAGAAATGCTTAATTGGAAAAGTAGACTAAGGGGCATGCAATCCTCCAAATCCATCAAAAGGGTGTATTTCGTTCCTAAAGTTCATCCACTTTAGCACAGAAATGACACTTTCTTTCCTTTTGTGTAGGACAAATTTGAGTAAAGATTCTATGCAAGCAACTGGAAAGGACTTCGTGATATAACAAAATGGCATCAAGACCAATCCTTACAACATGAAGAAGTGTCGATGGTAGTCACGCCCACATCACCAAAGACCTTTAAAGTAGAGATTAGCTTTTATGCGAAGATCCCGTGCAAGCAATTGCACATGGCCTATGCATGTCCGGAATTAGAGGTTTTTGAGAAATGCCTCAAGATGCCAGAAACGCATTGGCACAACATGCGCCATGACAGAGGGACTTTCCAACCGGAGGCACCCCTAATTATAGAGGATTTCATTCGAGCTTGAGACCAAGAACATGGAGAAGCAGATTGAGGGCAGAAAGCTGAACAAAGTAAAGAGGAGAAAAGACTCGCTAGCTTTGAAGGCAAAATGAAAGAAGGGTAATCTGTATCGTTCTCAATTTACCCTCAATCATCTTACTTCTAACATAAGCTCCCTGTTTTGTCGAAGGGAATTGTCAACATCCGAGAAAACTCAAGGAGTTGTCGGTTAAATCTTCAATGAATGGAATCACAAAGGGTAATGTTGTATCATTTCCAATTCCTATCCCTTAAAAACCATTCATTAACACGATCTTTCTTATTACCTTGCGGTGTATGCCTCATTGTCCCAAAGATAGGTAAGTATCTCTTTCTCTAAAGAAATTTTTCTCATAAAAGTAAAAAAAAAAACAAGAAAGAAGAAATAACTAAAGAAAATGGATACTATTTTCTTCCTCAAGTGCATTACATGAAAGGGACTCTTGCATGGTAATTTTGCCTGTTCAATTCACCAATTCCTGTGAAAATTTCAACAATTCGACGAATGGTGTCGATCTACTTCGATGCATTGAGCGAGGTGTATCGAGTGATGAGAGGCAACCCTTGGTCTATATACATTCTCACGCACCAAACTCTTGCAAGATGAGTGAAAGAGTTTCATTTCTACAAGGTGGAGGGATTTCGTGATAAGGTACGGTAGCCAAAGTGACGAGAGGCAGTTCATTTCTTTGCCCCATACACTACTATTGATCCTTTGCTTAACCATTTTTGAGCCCGCACACTCGGAGGTTCCTTTCAAATTACCCTATCAAGAATCATCCCACATTGGGGCAACTTGAGGTAAATTAGCCTCACGGGATGGATTCAAACTCAGAGGAAATAAGAAAAACATCCCTTCCTTTCGGCCCCCGGCTTCGACCTCAATCATTTTCATGGAACCCATGGTCCTCGACAAAGTCCTCCAAGACAAGCACATCATCGACGGCCGGATAGTCGAGGCTAAGAGGGCTTTGTCAAGAGAGAAGCAGCAAACTAATGCCTGTCCCGAATGCCAATGATCTTATTGATAACAATGATATTTTCACCGAGCAAGACAAGAAGGATGAGGAGCTTGTGATATCTAAAAGTTTCTATAATCATCACCGCAATAGCTCACACAAGGTGAAAAGATGAATAGAAATTTTCTTGCTCTCACTTGCATTAATCTCTGAGTGTTTTTATTGTAAATGAACTCTCATGATAATTTAAGTGCCCTAGGATGATGAAGAGCAATTCTTTTTCTATCCCATACACTCATATCTTTTGCTAGCCCAATTGAGCCAGCAATTTCATTTCATCTGAACCCAATTGGTGATCATCCTCCACACCGGGGGGGGCAAAAGTCACCACAATTTGAGCATCACGGTCTCAAGTACCAAATGAAGATGAAGACTCCGAGAACCTAAAAACATTGTTCTGTTCAACTTTGTTTAGGCTAGTCGACAACATCAAGAGAACAAAAAAAAAAATGCTGTAGAATTAGAGCATGAAAAGCGGTGTGCATGGTAAAAGCAAGGCCAATGCCCATGAATAAAGAACAAACAAAAAGAAAAAGAGAAGAAGAAAAACGATGAAAAAATGAAGAGAAAGGAATCCCTAATTTCGGAAGCTCCTCGGAAGAAGTTGTCAAATATGCTAAAAAATACAGGATTACCGAGGAAGTCTTTCAAAATGATCCTAGTGGTGGAGAAGAAGACTGGTGGCAATGCCTGGAGGATCACCAATTCTCACCCTTACACACATTTTTAGCCCAACGATCATTTCTGTTCCTTAACCTGTAAACCAAGCCCATGTTACATCCCTCATGAAGTCTCTTCCGACTAAGGTACTTGAATTAATGCGGATTTCAAATGTTTATAAATAACGCTCGAGGAGGTGCGAGCAAGACTATTTTTATCTCTTTTGCAAGGTTCTTGACTTGTAAACCCAGAGATAATTGCAGAATATTTTCTTTCATGGCCTTGACTTGGACGGTCACCTTTGTTAAGCCATTGATCAAGCCTATATTACGACCACGAAGAAGACCTTTTAGATTGGCGATGATCGCATCGCTTGCGTAGAAAACTCAGATCCTTGTTGATATGATAGCGGTCAGATTGAGTGTTTTCGATGTTCCCGCATTAATGGTGGGACAAACAACCCTTTTCAATGAGAGTGAGTGGAAAGTCCTTTCTGACTGAAAGTCCCTCGTTCAATATCTCAAGAAGTCCACCTTGTCAGCAAAAATTGTCTTGATTGACCCTCGGTAGATGTTTGGTGATGTAAATATGGTAAAATCATCATGCATGAACCTTCAAATGCATACTTTGGAATAGCCCAGCTTGTCTATCCCTGATGAATGCATGCATGTTTGTGCTAATCATCTTTGACAGCTCAGAGTTTTAATCCCTAGTGATAGAATCAAGAGTTCGGGCTTTGTAAAAGCCCCATTGTCATCCCAAAGAGATGCTCTAAAAAAAATTAGTTATTCAGCAGATGATACATCAAACCTTCGAACGCGTGCCCGGTAAGTACATTTTACTCTTTACCGGTCCCAAAATCATCATATTTCTTTTCAAACTACCCAGAAAGTAAACCGGTATTCCTTTGAAAAAGAAAAATATCTTGACTAGCTGGTCAAGATATTTAGTACAACATTCAAAAACAACCTCGAGTTGTTTATTTCTCCAATGAATGCGTACGCGTTTGCACAAAGAAAAACTTGTCTGACAGGAGACATGCCCTTAAGAGGCAAAAACACACCCAGGTAAGTATATTATGCCTGTGACCGGTTCCAAAAATCCATGTACTTACGATTGTTATGGTACCCCTCCCGAGCATGGGATGACCCCTTTATTCACATCAAGTCTTTTCGGTACCCCTTATGAAATGCGGGTACTACGGTGAAGCAAAATCCCCGATCAAGGCGATCAAGAAAGGTTCGGGTCCTAGACAAAAACAATCCTATCAAGGCGATCGAAAAAGGTTCAGTCCTAGACAAACGAAATCCAGCTGGTGACCCAAGAAAGGTTCGACTCTGTGTAGTGATTTCTCAAAGTCCACAAAGAATCAAGGTGGATTGGTCCGCGCAAGTCAAATCCGTCAAGGCGATCAAGAAAGGTTCGGGTCTTGTGCAAGTGATTTCTCCCGGTCAAAGCGATGGAAGAAAGGTTCGGTCCTAGATAAACAAAATTCTAGTTAGTCAAAGGCGATCAAGAAAAGTTCGGGTCCTAGACAAATGAAATCCAGCAGGCGACCGAAGAAAGGTTCGGGTCCTGTGTAAGCGATTTCTCCCATCCACGGCAACCGAAGGTGGATTCGGGTCCCGCGACAAACGAAATTCAGTCAAGGAGACCAAGAAAGGTTCGGTCTCAGGCAAGCGATTTCTCCCGGTCAAGGCGATCAAGAAAGGTTCGGATCCTAGACAAACGAAATCCAATCAAGGTGACCAAAAAGAAAGGTTCGGGTCCTAGGCAAGCGATTTCTCCCAGTCAAGGCGGCATCAAGAAAGGTTGGTCCTCGATAAACAATCTCCATCAAAGGTGATCAAGAAATGTTCGGGTCCTAGACAAACAAAATCCTCGTCAAAGGCGATCAAGAAAGGTTCGGGTCCTAGACAAACCATTTTCCTCGTCAAGGCGATCAAGAAGAAATGTTCGGGTCCTTGACACACAATATCAATTATCTGGAATTACTCTACCCTTCGGCAAGATAAGTAGCCCCGGTATGTTTTTATTTGCTTTAGTATGTATCATCTTATTGCATCGTAAAAATGAGACTCACGTTCTCGCCAAAAATAACATTCATCGAACATGCATGGGCCAAATTTAGGTGTCATTTTATCTTTGAATGTAACCTCTACGAGCTCAATCTCTGCGAACTCACCTTCAAAGAGGGGCATTTGTTGACACCTATTTTTAATTTACCCAAAATTAATTGCATAAAATTTAGGAGTTAATTTTTATTAATTCCTAAAACAAAAAAAAATATTTCTATTTAAATGCATTGCATATAGAAATTAGGCATATTTGTGTTAATATGATATATTAAAATGTTAATTTTTAAAAAAATAATAAAATATAATAATAATATAATAATAATTTTTTCAATTAATTAATTAATTAAAATAAAAAAAAAAAAAAAAATCGAAGTCGGGCGGTCGAGGCCGGGCCGACCCCTACTGTTCCTCTTTTTCCCCTGGCGGCCCAACTCCTCTTTCCTCTTACCTTTTCTTTCTTTTTCTCTCATGGGCCCAACCCGCTTTTCTTTTCTTTTCTTTTTCCCCCCCTTGTGCCGGCCCGCCCCCGCTTCTCCCTTTGTCTTCTTTTTTTCTCTTTCTTCTTTCCATGGCTAGGCCCGGCCAAAGCCTGACTCCTCCTTCCTTCTTCCTCCTCCGCCATGGCGTGTTTGTCTTGTTCCTCTGTTTAGCCCAAGTCCGTCGTCATGCCGACGCACGGCGGCGCCGCCCTTCGTCATCGTCGTCAGCAAGCCAGGGAGGCTCGGCCGAGCACGCCAAAGGGACTGGCATTAATTGCCAGTCCCATCTCCCCCCATTTCCCGGCCTCCCTTATCTCCTCCTCCCTCTCTTCTCACTGTTCCTCTCTACCACTCCATGTTAAAAACTTACACCTTGCTCTGCGCATATGGCCTACAATGGCCCACGAAAGTCACCGGGCGGGCAGTAGGCCGGTCTGAGCCCTCTTCGGTGACGATGGGAGCACTGTGACGGTGGACATCCGGCCACTATAAAACCAGAGCGAGAAAGGGAGAGCTTTATGAAGTGTGACATTCAATTCGATTCATTTTGGGATTTATAAAACGTGTAATTCGTCAGTGCGCTTATAGTAGAATCTCGCCCGAGAACTGATCACTCTCGGTTATTTTTAATTTTTAAATTAGAGATTTCGCTAGAAACCTTTTCGATCGAATTTGACCATTATTTAGAACCCAAACTTTGATATCAATAGTGGGAGTTCGTGTCGAAATAAATTGGACGGTGTCGATATTATTGTGGCCAGCCCCGAAATTGCCAGGAATAGTGAAAAAGTGAAATTTAGATCGGTGCAAATTTGGACTAATAAACCTCCCTCGTGGTGTATTTTAGTTATTATCTTTTGGCCCTTTTTCCTAATTTGTAATTAGAGTTTCTTTTTTTTGTGGGCCGTTGGATCGTTTTAGAATTTGAACCAGGATCGTCGGATCGCACTCAAGTGCGTTGGACTTTTTCTCTCTTCTCTCTCTCCTCCTCCTCCCCTTGAGGCGCCCCGTTATTTACGTTATTTCTTCTATTTACGCTCTTGCTTCCGACCTGACCTCTGCTACTTTATTGACCTCTGCTTTGCTTTTTGCTGACTTCCTCTCCACCCCATGTTGTTGCTAACCATCCCCACCAACTCACCCTCCCCATCATTTCCCCTCCTCCTTCTCTTCCCTTTCTTCATCTTTTCTTCGTTTCTTCGGGCTGCTTCTTGACATTCTTTGCTACTTCTCTTTTACTTTTTTTCTTGCTCTTGCTTATTGCTTCTCCATTCCAGCACCCGACCAGCCCCATTTCTCGTCAAATCAGCCACGTCGAGCACCGTTCCTCCCTACCATCACACCCCCGCCACCCTAGCTTCTTCCCAGGCCGAGCCACAGCCGCCGCTCACCCATCCAGTCACTGTGAGCTCAGCTCACCGCCGGAGTGGCTGTTGCTTCTCATTGCTTGGATTTGCTTAGGTTTTTCCCAAGTAAGTGACTTCCTAATCCTTGGTTAGGCTAGTGGGTTACTAATGGACATGTTTAGGGGTGGATTAGGGCTGTGGATAGTTGGTTTAGTGGCTGGTTGTGCTTGGTTTGCTTGGTGGTGCTTGTTTGGTTGATTTCCGGTAGGGTTGCTGCTGCGTCGCTGGATTTTGTTATTTTTACTGTGACTTGTGTGGGCCGAATTTGAGGAAGTGTTCTCATGAAAGTTGTTCATAATATCTTGAAGTATGACATAATTTAATTTGGGAATTTTTGGAGGTCGTTTAATGCCATTCGTAAGCCCATTTTTGGACCGAATTCAGTCTGTCGGATTTACTGTTCATCCAACCTTCGGGTCTGTTCAAATTTTTATAAATTTTTTCGGATCTCTTTTCAACAAACTTCCTTCACGAAAATTTTTAAGTACATTTGTCTCTATAACATATAAAAATTTCAAGGCTTTCCAAAATGATTTGGGTACTGGATGAGATGCATTTTGATGGTCAGGCGGTCTGACCGGGCAGGTTGATTTTTGTCTGACTTCAAGCGACAAAACGAGGTGTTTACGGTTGGAACTGGGTTTCAAGTTCTTCACGGAAAATTCTTATCAAGATGTTTTGTATAACATATCCAAATTTCATAATTTTTGGAGTTGAGTTACTATTTATTTCAAATGGATTTCGGTCATTGCGCAACTGCCCAGTTTGGACCCGATTTTGTGTATTCTCGTTTCTCTCTCTCTCTCGGACTGATTAGTGGTTGTCCATTGAGGTTTTAATTGGGCCTTGTGCAACTAATATATGATTTGTTCGTGAATTGCCATGAGTGATTGGTTGGGCCATGTGATGGCTGATTTGAACCGATTGGTGATTGGGCATGTTGATTCATGAAATTGAATATCGTGGTGCAAGTTGAGCATGTTGCATTGTGAGTTGAGTAAGTGGTGTTGTGCAAGTAAATGCCCAAATGTGAACGTTATAGCCATGAGTGTGCATTTCAAGCATCGGCACAGCATGTGCATATACGAGTGTGCCCGAATGACATGTGCATTGTGATCACCTAAAATGCCCCGATCGTTTTACAATTGGGGTAGTGAACCCGTCCTGAGGCGTGTTACGCGGGACGATGCCCGATTTACCGGAAGATGACCAACCTGATGCGTTTTACGCGGGTAATGTGTCATGAGCCTGATGCGTTTTACGCGGGCTAGAGATCGATCTTGAAGTGATAGACCTGATGCATTTTACGCGGGTCGGACCTGATGCGTTTAACGCGGGTCGGAGGAGAAATTGATAAATGGCAAGAGTGCTAGCATGCAAGTGTGCGACGATGCATCGATGAGGCATGAGCATGAGTGCGAGCACGAGCATAAGCATGACATTGGCAAATGTACGAAGAGTGCATTTTTTTGTGTAAGCATGTGCATGGCATATGTTCGTGGCCAATTGATATGGGTGTATGTACCATTGTTGGGCTCAGTGCCATTCTTGTTATGTGCCTAACCTACATGATCACTATATGCTTGATTTGGGCCCGAGGGCCTAAGTTGTGTGATTGCTCTATTATGTGTTTGGGTAAGACTTGTCTGGGTACGCATTGGCCTAGGTGGGGTTTAGGGTATTGCTTATTGAGACTCGTTCTCATGGTTATTATATAACCATTTCGGACTCCCAACTCCGACCATGAATGGTCCATTTGCTTTTGGGATCCCGAGGAAGAGCCGATGGAGCAAGATCCCGAAGAGGAGCCCATGGAGTTAGTGGACCCTTTTTGTATAGCTAGGCTAACCTACCCCGCCACTTACCCCTTTTGATGATGGTGGTTTTAACCCCTAGTGGCTTTTGTATGTAAGGTTGGATTTTGTGAGTACGTGCCATTGAATGAAGTATGTGGTTCATTTGTTCAAGTGTTCTACTACCCTTGGTATTTAATTTTGTCGGGTGCTTTTTAATCATTTCCGCTTTGCATTTTATGTTTTGATGTTCGCATGGGTCGGCGACGAGTCTTGGGACGTCAGATTCGGAATACCACCATCGAGGGATGATCGACGTCAGAGGGCGCGGGGGCGTGACAACGGTTGGCCAATCCACAGAGAGAAAGAGAGAGACATAGAGAAGAGAGAGCCGAGAGTCTCGCCGTGAAAGTTAAAGAAGAACCAGCAACGGTCGTCGACGCCGCCAGACCAGCCGGAAGCCACCGAGACGCTGGGTCGTTGACCGGTGAGTTCCCCCCGGCCGAGAGCCACCGCTTTTCCCCGCTCGCGGATTACGATCCGCCGGGATTCGTGACCGACCGCTTCGCCAATCCCGCCCATGCCGTTGCCGATCTCGATCCCCTACACGCAATGAACGCCACCGCATTGCGTTGAGCCGACCGTGCCGCCGGAGGAGGTCGAAATCGGCTGATTTCCACCGCGCCCGCCAGGTGCTCGACAAAATCCCCGAGAAGCCGATTCTGATTTGGCTCGTCGGCCGAACCGGTAGGCGAACGGGCGAGCCAAGTGGTCGGAGACATTGGTGGCGGTCGGGGCCATTCAGGGCGGGTCAGCTGCATCGGCCGTGACGGCCGATTTTGGCCCCGCCGGTGCCCTCTCCCAGCGGTTTGCTAATCGGGCCGGATTCGACCGAATCAGCGAATCAGGCCAGTTCGGATCCGTTGACTCGGGGTCAAGTCCCGGCCGGCCAGATCAACGACAAGGTCGGGTCCGTTGACCCGGTCGGTCTCGTTTGACCCGGATCGATAATCCGGCCGGTCAGCGGCGGGTTGGGTCCGTTGACGGGTCGGACCCGACCCGACAGTTTATTATATTTATATTTTATTTTATTAAAAATTTTAAAATTTTAAAAAAATAATTTAAAAAAAAAAAAAATAATTTAAAAATTAAAAAAAGTTTAAAAAAGGGTTTTTCTTTTCCTTTTTCTTTTCTGTTTTTTATTTATTTTAAAAATTTTAAAAAAAAATTTGATTTTTTTTTTTTTTTCTTCTTCTTCTTTTTCTATATATATTACACTTTTTTTAAAATTCAAAAAAACTTAAAAATTAGAAATTTCCTTAAAAAAATACTTCCTTTTTATTTTCTTATTCTATTTTTTTTTTAAATTTTTAATTTAATTTAATTTAATTTTTTCGAAAAAAATTAATAAAAATTAAAAATTTTTTAAAAAAAAAAAATCAAATTTTTTATGTGACTTATCTGAGTTCTAATCCTTTATAGTTATGCATGCCATTGTCTTGTTTAAATTAGACAAGCCTAAAGTTACGATTAGTACTTTGTATGTTATTTTTATTACCGTTGTATTATTATGTAGGTTTTTAATACAATTGCATGAACATTGTGTTTCTTAATGTCATCCGACTTAGTTAAGGTTAGAATCTAGGCTGCATGACTTGTTGTGATCATTCGCTGATCATTTCTGATTATGCACTCGCTTGATCACCTCACATGTTAGGAGAAAGGTCCTAAAATCAATCAAATTGCACGATAAATGTTTTCAAAAATGAGCAGGGGTAAAATGGTACCGAAAGAGCATTAGTTATTCAACTAGTGTAACCAAGTCCCCGAACTCAGTTAATCTCTGGTTCATAGGAATAGGGTGATTCTCCCGTCACCTTATTTGGGTTTCTAATCGACCCACCCCAAATCGATTAGTGGCGACTCCTTAGTATAAACCATTTGCATGTTAAATATTTAAACCCTAAGTCGCGATATGGTATGGGCTTAGGAAAGCCCGAGTTAAGTCTGAACCTAGACTTAGCATGTACCATGCGAGCCTCTCTTGTTTTTCGCGTGTCATTTGAAAAGGCTCGGGAGTTTGGTCGCGACAAATTGTATATTTAGAATTGGGCAGACGGTATTAATTGGCCAAGTGAGCATGCCATTTCTATATATATTACACCTTTTTTTAAAATTCAAAAAACTTAAAAATTAGAAATTTCCTTAAAAAAAATACTTCCTTTTTATTTTCTTATTCTATTTTTTTTTAAATTTTTAATTTAATTTAATTTAATTTTTTCGAAAAAAAAATTAATAAAAATTAAAAATTTTTTAAAAAAAAATCAAATTTTTTATGTGACTTATCTGAGTTCTAATCCTTTATAGTTATGCATGCCATTGTCTTGTTTAAATTAGACAAGCCTAAAGTTCGCATTAGTACTTTGTATGTTATTTTTTATTACCGTTTGTATTATTATGTAGGTTTTTTAATACAATTGCATGAACTGTTGTGTTTCTGAATGTCATCTGACTTAGTTAAGGTTAGAACCCTAGGCTGCATGACTTGTTGTGTTCCTGACTGCTGATCATTTCTGATTATGCACTCGCTTGATCACCTCACATGTTAGGAGAAAGGTCCTAAAATCAATCCAAATTGCACGATAAATGTTTTCAAAAAATGAGCAGGGGTAAAATGGTACCGAAAAGAGCATTAGTTATTCAACTAGTGTAACCAAGTCCCGAACTCGGTTAATCTACGGTTCGTAGGAATAAGGTAATTCTCCGTCATCTTATTTGGGTTTCTAATCGACCCACCCCCAAATCGATTAGTGGCGACTCCTTAGTATAAACCATTTGCATGTTAAATATTTAAACCCTAAGTCGCGATATGGTATGGGCTTAGGAAAGCCCGAGTTAAGTCCTGAACCTAGACTTAGCATGTACCATGCGAGCCTCTCTTGTTTTTCGCGTGTCATTTGAAAAGGCTCGGGAGTTTTGGTCGCGACAAATTGTATATTTAGAATTGGGGCATACGGTATTAATTGGCCAAGTGAGCATGCCATTTATAAATTGGGCCTTTGTGTAGTGGCTTTGATTTGATTGAGTGCCTGTACCTTGCTGATGCTCATGTTGCATTTTTCATGATCACGCATTGTGTATGTCGAGAGTGGGGCATGTGATGAAATTGTGTCGAAATGCATGCTTGCCATGAGCATGTGATCACCCAATTGCCCGATGCGTTTTATCTTTGGGTTCAGATAAAAATTGGTAGTGTGTTGTGTGATCACTTAAGGCCTTGGTGCGTCGTCCTCATGCACTTTGTAGCGGTCGATGCCCGGCATGTCCGAAAAGATGACCAGCCTTATGCACTTTGTAGTAGGCGTTGATTCGTAAGGGAGATCGGTGTTGCGCCTTATGCACTTTGTAGCAGGCTAAAGACTTTGGGCCATGTGATGCGTTTACGTTGGCCGCGAAGAGTTGTGGGCCCGGGTCGGATTAACAATTGTGGGCCTTGGTCATGGCCTTTGAGTCGTAATAATAAATTGAGCATTTGCCGGTATGTTTATGTGGGCGGTGGGCGAGATGTGATTTTGGCACAAGAATAGCATAAGCATGCAAAGAATGCATAGGCCGTATCGAATGTGTGCGAAACTTCGTGAATGATATGTGATTCGAACACTAATGAGCGTGAGCATGTGTATAACGTATGTGTGATTAGCATGTTCGTGTATGTGAACTGAGCATTATATTGAAATGCTAACCTGCAGGGGTAGCCAGGTAAGTGACTGGGGCCCGAGGGCCCAGGTCAAAGAATGATTGTGAATGGTATTGTCATGTTGATTGTGTATGCCTGTCAGGAGAATGCATGTTAGCCTAGCCTAGGTTTAGAGGTTGTACTCGCTGATATTCATCTCACGGTTGTGATAACCCACATTTTCAAACCCCGGCTTTGAGGATGGCAGGTGTGCTGATTCGTTTTGAGAGGAGCCTGGCTAAATATGGTGTGGACGGCGGTGCCTCGTACTTTCTTTTTGGTTGGTGGTTGTTGGCCCGTTTTGGCTCCTATAAAAGTATATGGGGTAGATATGAATATTGTATATAGTTTGATAGTAATGAAATGTATATGTTTTAATATGATGATTTTAATCTTTGTGCTATCCTTGGTTATCTTAATTGTGTACGGTTGTATATATATATATTTATATACATCACTTCCGCATGTGAGATGTTTATTTGATGGTTGGGTGTTGAGTCGGTGACGCGTCACGGGACATCGCATCAAATTCGACCTCTTCGTGGGATGTTCGCAACCCGGAAGAGGCAGGGGTGTGACAGATTGACTGAATTAAACTCGTTATTTACAAGTATCTAGGAAACAACAGAATTCATTGAGGATTTGAAATATGGGAAAACTTAGTGTATTGTTGAAAGTGAGATATTAAGTAATTTATCTATTACTACCAACAAGTTGGGCAAAAAACACAACTCAGTCTTGTTATATGGAAAAAAAACAATGTAATTGGTTAGGTATGTTGATAGTTATTTACAAACAAGGCCAACAGACAAAGCGCTACAGTAAGTTATCAATATCTTTAGCAATTTGCCACTCGAACAAAAACTTAATGGTAGAGATAGCAAGTTTCTAGTGAAAATCAGTGATTTTCAAAGCGAGATCAATTGTACAATAGCTAGCAAAGTAAAGCATGTTTTAATTTTAAGTACAATGTAAGTTTTCTATTTATGTGAAAGCTCATAATTCAAAATAAGAATTTATCAGTGGAAATAATGAGTCACAAGTAAAATTAATAAATTTTTTATTAATTTTTTTTTAGTAAGGTAAATTTTTTTTATTAATGTTCACATTTAGATATTTCACTTTTTTTTTTTATCAACTTATACATGTTTCACTTCCAATATTACGAAAAGCTCTTATTTTCATGATGATTAACCTACTTCTTGATATCTCTAACATTATCAATGGCATGCGTATCTACTGCAAAATTCTCCATCTCTATAAATGGGGAATTACACGGTTTCTTCTCTAGTAGCCGTGGTATACGGCAAGGGGACCCGCTCTCGCCATACCTTTTCATCCTGGTTATGGAAGTCTTTTCCGGCATTCTCAAGTCAAATGCGACCTCTCCGGATTTCCACTGGTTCTGGCGTTGCAAGAAGACCCGTATATCTCACCTCTTCTTTGCAGACGATGTCCTCCTCTTTTGTGAAGCCCACCTGAAATCTATTGAGATCATTAAGCGATCTCTCGACTTATTTTCTGGATGGTCTGGTCTCTACCCGAACAATAGCAAGAGCAGTATTTTCTTATCGGGAGGGCCCCCGACCTTACATAGACAAATCCTGCATTGCCTTGGCTTTCAATTGGGATCTCTCCCCTTCCGATACTTAGGGGTTCCTATCATCTCCTCAAGGCTTCGTAAGGAGGACTGCAAGATCTTAGTTGACTCAATAACGGCGAAGGCCCGATCTTGGACTCAACGTTTCCTATCTTTTGCAGGGAGACTCCAGCTCATCAAGTCTATTCTTCACTCCATTCAGGTTTACTGGGCTACTATCTTCTCCCTCCCAAAATCTGTTTTCATGATATTGAGACCATCTTGAGGCAGTTCCTCTGGAAAGGACTGATCTTGGCGAGGCGGTGCAAAAGTAGGTTGGAATTATATTTGCCTTCCCAAAGAAGAAGGTGGCCTTGGTATTCGTCGGTTGGCTGAATACAATAGAGCTCTGTCACTAAAGCACATTTGGCTCCTCTTCTCGGACAAGGAATCATTATGGTGCAAATGGATTCATTCCAATTTTTTAAAATTTAACTTTTGGATTGCTTCCAAGCCCACTTTACATTCTGGACACGGAAGAAGATTACGGACCCTCGCCCCCCTTCAGCTCGATCGCTTTTCCGATGGAGGATAGGCAATGGTCGCTCTGTTTCCCTATGGTTTGTTGGTGGCATTGCGAGAGGACCTCTTTATCTTTTATTTTCTAATGCCGACATTTACGGTCCGGTTCGGGGAATACTTGGTTAGAGATTTTTGAAGGCACTGGCAACCTTCACCCATTCTCGACTCTGTCCTCATTTGGAATGAGCCGCCGCCTAACCGTGGGCCGCGCTGATAAACTTCTTTGGAATCAAATTCTTGAGTCCTTTTTGGTTTCCTCGACTTGGGACCATCTGAAGCGGAGGAAACCTGGTTCCTTGGCACTCTTTTGTTTGGGATCGCCATATTGCTCCCGCCATGCTTTCCTCCTATGGATAGTCACCCTCAATCGGCTGCCTCACGCAGTCCTTCTCCTTCAATATCTCGGGGATTGAGGATGCTTTATCGCTTTTCTGCGGCTCGGGACCGGACTCGATCAACCATCTCTTTTCAGCTGCTCTTCCACTAGAAGGCTAGCTTCTTTTTTGGGCTACAGGTGCAACCTCCCTTGGCGGAACCGGCCGTGGAATGAGCACATCACTTGGGCCATGACAGTTTGTGGCGGCACTTCTTTTGCTCTTTGCCTCTCTCGTTTTTCCTTTGGGCGTTGGTCCACATCATCTTGTCGAGGAGAGAAACAACGCCACTTTCGGGGAACAAGACCATTTTCCTCCGGGCATCGCAAGCACCTTCTCAAGGTTGTCAAAGATAAAGCTCTTTCTATGGGAAGAGTCCAAGACACTCCGAGGGCCGGCTTTTTCAAAGAAAGTGGGATCTCCGCCTTCTATTTTGATGTGGGCTGATCCCCCTTGATTCCCGGTCTTGTTTAGTTCGGGCTCTCTTTAGTCTTTTCGGTGTCTGTATAGTCTTGCGGGGCCTTCCCTGACCCAATTCGGACATTTTGTCCTAATAGGGTCGGGCATAGGTTAAATGCTTTGTTTGTATTTGGTTTATTGGAAAGTTATATACACATTTACCCTTACCAAAAAAAAAAAAAAAAATCAATCAAGAAAGATCGATAACATTAATACATCTCTAACATACCCCTCAAACTTAAGGTGGCGTAGAAGAGGTTAATTTGAGTTTGCGAAAAGATCTTGAAAACGCTTGGGTGGATATGTCTTAGTGAAAATATCTGCAGTCTAATTAACCGATGTAGTGGGAACAAGACAAACAATACCACGAAGCACGTGAGAGCGTATGAAATGACAATTTATTTCAATATGCTTGATACGCTCATGGAAAACATCATTATGTGCTATTTGGACAATGAGCGGCCATGCCCCCATTATGATGGACTTCCATGTTTTCTAATAACCATCGCAACCATAGTAATTCTGATGTTGTATCGACATAAGCATGATATTCTGCTTGATACTCCATCGGTGACTGTAGTTTGTTTCTTGCTTCGCCAGGAAATAAGGGACCTTCATGAGAAGAAGCGGTAGCCTGTAGTAGAGTGGCGATTAAGAGGATCAATAGCCCAGTCAACATCAAAATAAGTTGTCAACTTTAAGATTGAGTTAGCAGAAAAGTGAAGACCATGAAATAAGGTACCCTTGACTTAGCGAAGAATTTGAAGAACAGCAGCAAAGTGAGCTGTTGTTGGCGTTATCATAAATTGACTTATGATATAAATAGCATAAGCGATGTCGGGGCAAGTAATAGTGAGGTATACAAGACTACCAAGCGGGTTGTCGATAAGGTGTAGGATTTGGACGAGAAGTCCCATCTTTATCATCAAATTTGGCATTAGTTTAAATGGGAGTTGTAGCAGTTTTGTTAACAGTAAGTCCGGCTCGAGAAAGAAGATCAATGGCATATTTTGCTTGAGAAAGATAATAGCCAGAGGAATCTAAAGCAAACTCCAAACCTAAAAAACAACTGAGCCATTTGAGATCTTTCATTTCAAACTGTTGACTCAAATACTACTATAGTTTTATAATGCCTTTATGATCATTGCTAGTAATAACCATGTCACCTACATATAATAGTAACAGAATAAACCCACGAGATGTTTGTTGAACAAAGAGACCATTGTCATAGGAACTGGATGTAAAACCAAGGCGTTCCATGATGGAACTAAACTTAGAATACAATGCATGAGGAGCTTGCTTGGTCCATATAATGCTTGGCGAGGGCGAAACACTTTATTAGGCATGTGAGTGTATCAAGGATGATACTCCATATAAACTTCTTCAGTGAGATCCCCATTGAGGAATGTATTTTTGACATCCATATGGAATAGAGGCCACCGCTTAATAGCAGCAACAACAAGGAGGCAGCAACCAGAAGTAAGGCGTGCAACTGGAGCAACTGTCTTGTCATAGTCAATGCCATACTCTCGAGTGAAGCCTTTTCCTACTAGTCTAGCTTTGTAGCGTTCAATTGTACCATTTGCCTTTGTTTTGATCTTGTACACCAATTTACAACCTATAGCCGACTTTTCAAGAGGCAAATCAATCAAATCCCAAGTATGGGATTTTTTCTAATGCTTTCAACTCATCTGTTGTTTCTTTTACGCCAAAGAGGATTAGTACGAGCTTCTCCATATGTGTGAGGTCTAGAGCAACCTATAAATAAGCTCATGTACCATCAATATTAGACACACAAAAATATAAAAAATTCTCTTTTCCTCATCATTCTTAAATATACTCTCGAGATTTTTCGAGATAATGATTGAAGGACCGTATGGGATATATAGAAGATCTCCATCCTGGTATTGAATATCTTCCGCACATTTTATAATCCTCAGTTATGACCCTTTTTTTTCTTTTTAAATCTTGTCTATTAACAGAGAAAAAAAAAAACACAAGAGTTAAATTTAAAAGCAGACACTCATTTGGACAGGCCTCATCAAATGTCTATTAGCAGTATAGCTGTGGGCAGAGAGAGCGCGCGCAAGAGAGATACTACCAAATAGTCCTTGCAAAAGATATTCATTATAGGTTTTAATAATTTTTCATTCTCCACATCATTGATACCATTAGTTAAGATCAAATTTCCCCGAAAACTTTAACAACGAAAATATGAGAGGCCTCCAATTTCTTGTCCTAGAAGTCCTCATGGAGTGAAAATTGTCTATACTCAAATTTGCTTTTAAGGATGAATAAATCTAAAATGTGACACAAAGCGCTTTACGAGCGCGCATTGATAACGATCTTTCTTAAAGTCCGAAATACATCTAATGAATATCATCATCACAAAGGTAGCCAAAACCCCGGTCCGCCCACACCAAAACGAAGGACACTTTCTTGTAGCAACTACTAAAACAAACTGAGCACATTAAGCGAACTTGAAGGATGATGTTAAACGCAGTTAGGAGCAATTTGTGTTAAAGTAGACCTACCAAACCAAAGCGTTGCAGCTAGATTAGTCACTAACATTCACCAAAAGTTGCGGTTTGCTTTTGTCTTGCCGATAATGCTATTTAAAGGTAGAGCTATTATTTTGCTTGCGTTTCACTTTCCATCACATGTGAATCCTTTACATTGAGGATTAGCTGTGCTGTGACGATACATACTAATGATGGCTTCCTCAGGCAGTTATCTTCTTTAAGAAGAAAATTACCAAAATCATCTTTAACTTGACTTCCCACCGTAAATATCCACATGAGAGACTAGCTCGATGCCACACACCCCACCACCACGTTTCCCCCTTCCACCGGACGTAATGCCATTGTTCCCTCGGAGGTCGTCACTGACCTCACATTGAGGAAGCTGATCGTCACCACGCCAGCTTAAGGTCAGATCGAGCTTGTGGCCACCATGGTTAAGCTTTGTTACAGAGCTTACGCAGCTGGATTGCCACAAAAGCTCGCAACTAGTCATGGCCCTCACAAGCTCGAGGCCAACCTCACGCGGGCTCAGCCTAAGCTCGTGTGCCCCCATTGTCCCAAGCCACGAACAATCTCGCCATAGACAGAGACGGGGATGAGGGGAGGGGTGTGGGCAACGGGCAAGTGCAAAGGTGACGTCGTCAGTGTTAGCATTGAACCGTGGCATCAACCCATGCGTCGCTCTCAGTCATAGATGGGGATAATTACTAAAAAAAAAGTCACAAACCTATTGTAGGAATGCCAATTCAGTCATAAACTTTTCAATTTGATCTATTTAATCCTAAACATTTTGTCGATTTGCCATTATAGTCCTTGCAGTCAATTTTGGCGGAGATTACTAACGTGGACGTCGGACATCTTACATGAGTCTTGACATAGATAATTTTGCAATATTTTTAAAAATTTTCTGAAATTTTTCTTTTTCCATTTTTTTTTCCTTTTATTCTCTTTCCTTTTTTTTTTTTTTTTTCTTATTTCCTTTGTCAATCCATGACCTCAGCGGTGGCAACGTGGGATGGCAAACGTCCACATCAGTGATATCCAGCTAAAATTGACCATAAGAACTATATTGGCAAATCATCAAAAGATTTTGAATTAAATTGGTCAAATTGAAAGGTTTTGGTATGAATTGGCATCCATACAATAAGTTTAGAACTTCTTTTTCTGTAATTTTCATAACGTTGATGTGTTGTGCTATTAAGTGTGAGGAGAGAGAAATGGCAGGGGAAGAGAGTGCAAGAGGGGGTTCGGTGGAGATTTTGAAGTAGATATATAATACAAGTTTGAGAGCCAAAAGAAATGAAGGAACAAGCAGAGAGTAGATGTAGAATACATGGCCATAACGAATACCAAATTCATCAAGCCAAATGAGAAAGTCACAATCATCTTTGTTTCATTTAATTTTGTGAAGGTCATTCAATAGTGCACTCGACCTGCTCTTTCACAGAATGAATCACAGTAGAGGCAAGCAAAAGACATGAACGAGTGCTGAATGAGAGGATGATAAGAGACATGAAAAGGACTGAAGTTTTATTGAAATGAAGAAATCAACGAGCAACAAGTCATGTGTTGAACATATTTCACCACATATACCACCATACTGGACCACCATCCTCATCAGTCTTTCCATACCCACAAAGATAAAGACACCAAGATAGCCCTAAAAATTTGATCACATGACGGTGCACGCAGTGGCATTTTCTTCGCTGAAGTAATCACATGGGCTCACGTAGTAACCCCTATTCCCACCTTGACACTCATCAGCTGGTCTTCCACATCCATCATAGCACATCACTGGCCTCCTCTGCCCACAATAGCATTGTGCCGCACCACACCGTCCATAGCATGGGGGACAACAGTACACTGGCAACATCGGATACACCGGCACCATCGGATATATTGGCACTGGCGGGTAGCCTGCCATCGGCTTTGGTGCCTTCGGGGGCGGCGGCGCGGTCGCCTGCTGCGGAGGCTTTGGTGGAGCAGAGGCTTTCGAGGGCTGTACTGACACTGTTGCAGGAGCAGGTGGCTTGGCAGTTTCTTTCCGCGGCTCTTCGAACCTGACATTCTTGGTCTCGACTTTCTCCACTATCTTGCCACCCTCGCAGATGATCTTCTGCCGGATTTTCTCCGGGCTGCAGCACACAACGGTGATTTCCACCGTGTTCTTCTTTTCATCGTATACTTGATTTCGAATTTCTCTTGTTCACAAATTAATTCATAGCAAACTCAGTCGAATTAAATTAACACCAATGCAATAGTAATTACAAATCAAGAAATGATAACAATTTTAAACTAAAAGAGGGGAAGCAAAAAAAAAAAAAGAGAAAGAGAGACTCACGGGGAAATTTACAGAGAATTTTCTTGATCTTCTTATAGCAGCGCGGGCACTGCAAATCCACCGTTATCCACATTCTGGTCACCTGAAACAAACAAGAACAATGCAAAAATCAATAAAGCCATGTGTAGCAGATGAATGCGAAGAATAATTCGAGGTTTTCCTCTTCCTAATCGTTTGCAGAGAAAGTATCAGGGGGAAGATGCAAAACAGAGAAATGAACAAGATGGACCCAACGAAATAATAACCCAAATGGAGAGATAGTTGTTCAGAAGAATCACAATCCTAAAATCATAAAAAAAAAAAAAACGACCCAGAAAAGAAAAGAGAAGAAAAATGGAGTTGGCGGGTATCAAGAGAGATGAGTGAGAGGAAAGAGGAGGAGGATTTACCTTCTCTGCCATAGCTGCGGGAGAGACAAGGTCTGGAGAGCTCCGAAAATGAGTGAATGGGACTGTGAAGAGGTGAAGGAAGGATCGAGTGATGATGGGGTGTCAGTGATGGATGAATATGAATGTTGGAGAATGAGAACAGACTGGCTAAGAAAGAGAAAGGTCCCTAGTTCAATAGCTTCATCTGCCTCTTAAGTATTGAGAAAATTCTGCATTTGGAGGGTCGCGCGATGAAGAGAAGTCAACCGAAGTGTGCGGCAAACTGGTATTTGGTGAGACTAAAGACAAGGAACTAAAGACAAGGGAACTAAAGACAAGGAACTTGACCGTACGTATGTTAGTCCTCATGTCGCTGTCACGTTGAATGCTAGGAGAAGCACGCGTCGAACTCATGACGTCCATTTGATTACATCACCTCCATTGCTGGTGGGCTTGCAGTCTGCGGCAATGATGGGGCTATGAACAGAAAATGCACGTGTTTTATCTTCCATCGTCAAAAGAATTACAGCAGAAGAACAGGAACAGCGCCAAGGCGATTGCTACAATTTCTATCACTTTGCTTTCTGCAGTTGAATTTCCAACACGCGCGTTGAGATTTTTGTTCCTTAAACTGTCGTTTTGCTCATGTGATTTCGGTCCTTTTGATTGTTGTTCTTGCAGTGAATTTGGTTTCAACAATTCACTGCACATGAAGTTGGATTTCAAGGGAATTCACAGGTGACCGTGATGGGGTGAACTGTACTGTTTTATGCGCGGTAATGCTTAGCTCAATACATGGAACTAAAATTGTATGGACTGATCATATAAGTATGTCAAGCGATCGAACACAATAACAAATAAATAAAGGAAATAAATGGTGCACCAGAGTTATGTGGCTCAAGTAATGTGACCTACCTACTTTAGGAGGAGAGAAACACAAGATTTCACAAAAGATCATACGATATGATGGAGAGTACTAATTTTAAACTTTGAAAAGAAAAGAAAAAAGACTTTATTGAGCTGTCTCCAACATGGGGTAGGTAATAGCCCGTATTCTCCAAACCGACATTACATGGTTTGATATGAAGTCCAAGTTGGACTTTGAACTCGTGACATAATTTAATTTAAAGTTTATCAAACTCCAAAAATATTATGTTAGACCTTCCTTACATGGAAAATCAATCTCCACAAAGTGTATAACATGAAATCAAAGCATTATGGAAAGAACAAAGAATGATTCTCCATCGACAATAAGACCAAATTACACGCACACGATTTGGTTGGCAATGAATGTTAGAATAATATTGGGCTTTGGAAAAAATTGATCGGGGACCGCGAATGTAGTTGTGGAATTCATCTGTGTAGAAAGCAAGAAGCGATTGATTGGAAAGAACAAGAAGCTTAGTTTATCAAGTCACTGTCCATTTAATTATGAAGTCGCCATCCACAGTGCAGGGTAAGATAGATTAAATCCATCGCCTGAACAAAAATTTAGACCTATGACTCCGTCTATGATGGGTATGGACCACAGATTCTCACTAGTTAGGTTAAATCTAGCTTATAAATTAGCTTAGACAAAAGTTGAGAACTTGAGAAGCCATGGGTTTCATTAGGCAATATTATCTCCTTCTAATTTAAGAAATTAAGCTTATAGTATATGACCTCTAGATATAATTTGTGGTCCGCCTTTCAACTTGCAAGTGCGTGGCTGCTGATTATATCTTAATGCCGTAAAAGTATCGTGCACATGGGAAAGTTCCCTTGATTAAATACTAGCGTTGAGCACGCGTTAAAGGGGCGTGCAAAAGCGGATCATTATGTAAAGAAGAAAAATAGAGAATTTCCTCCAAAAAAGAAAAATTAAAAAAAGGGTAGTTATTTTTAAAGTTGCAGAAAAGGGTGGTGGATGAAATTTGACGTATATTTTTTAAATGAAGTAAGAGTAAGATGAAACGGTGTTTTGTTTTAAAATATATAGAATTCTCTTCTTTATTTGCCCTACATGATATGCTTTAGTAGCCATAATTGATAGGTTCATGTAAGCACGAAAATAGTATATTATGAGACAGTAATATGAGATATAATTCTGTTCTTTATTGCCCTCCGTAATATGCCTTAGGAGCCAAAATTGGTTGGCTCATGTAAGCACGGAAATAGTATATTAAGAGACAGAAATATTAGACATATCGACGTCTTATCAATAAACCATCAAGCGTACACATTTTAGGGCTTGTATTTGATTTCTATAAACAGCGATGCTTGATTTTACGCTTAGATAAAGTAAAAAAAATATTTGATTAGCCAGCAATACCACATAAGTTGTCACGAAATAAGCATTACATGATACAATTTTATCTAAAGTTCACTTAATTTAAAAATAAAAAAAAAATAAAAGAGCAGTTCATAAGATTTAATTTATAAGTTTATCTGTTGAAAAAAAATTAATCTTACAATCTAAACAAATTTAAATAATGAGTAAGGAATAATGATCTCAAGTTTCATTTGGTCAATCAAAGATTAAAACAAAATGACAATTGAAGAACAAGATTAGGAAATCTAGATCCACTGGTATAAAAATAGAATAAAATTTGCAAAAAGAAAAAACAAAGTCTTCTTTTCATTTTCAATTGTAGGTGTATTTACTTAAATTTTGAGTTTAAAATTCCCGCTATACAACTAGATAAATATCTTTATTTGGTAATTTCCATACTCAATAATGGATAACAACCCTAAATAATACATACGCAAATATCACCGACACTAATAACAAGAAGGAACTAAAAACATGTTATAATACAATAATCAACCCATGTGCAAACCGCCAGCTAGCTATGCTCAACAATTATAAACAATCTGTTCAAGGAGCTTGGGGTAGATCTAGAAAACGAATCTTCAAAGATTGTTATATGACTGGCCAGAAAAAATCAAGTGTCCATTTGTTTAATGAAAAATGAATAATTTTAAAATTATTTTTTTTCTTGAAAATGATCGTTTGTATCAATGTTGTTTGCGCATTGAACAAGACTTTTTGAACGAATCGATATATTGACTAACATCCTAAAGAAACATGGCTATGAACAATCGAAGAGGGACGTCATACTTCAGACTTTTCAATTGACTTCAGCTCCCATTGATGCTCTAATAAAAATTAGGTTTTTAGTTGGTTTTGCGTTTGGAGACATCCATGATTAACTAAACAAGCTTTCTTTGGGTCCATGTCACGCCCCGAACCCCACGGCGCGAGCATCCCCGCCATGGTCGATTCGAAAGCGGCGTCCCCGGGACACGTCGCCGACCCAACGCCCAACATAGAGGTTTAAAGCACATGCGGAAGTAAATAAAATCACCCATTACAAAGATAAACACATAACCAAGGATAACCACAAAATCAACAACAACGATTGCAGCATAAACACTTGTACTAATACTGGAAATCATATACAATATCCATATACAACCCGATCATCAAAAATCAAAAAAAAGGGTCAAGGCCACTACTGACAAAAAAGGGCAAGTGGCTCGGGGGTCAGTCTACTACTAACGGTGGGGCGCTAGTCAAAAAGGTACTGGCCCTACCAAAGCGAGGCAAATGCTAACTCCTACGATTGCCTAGTCAGGTCGGAATCGAGAAGACTCCGAGGATGAAAAGCTGTCAAGCATCTCCTCCCGGACCGGATGAGTCCGTCTCGGACTTGGCCTCCCGACACTGGTCCTCCTCAATCGGCTCAGGCTCCCCCTCGTCCTGCTCCATCGGCTCCGGACAGCATCCCCGTCGTCCGGCTCTATGTCCATCGGCTCGAACTCGTCCATCTCGTACTCCACCGGTACACCGCGAGACTCGACTCTCCTCTCTACCGACGAGCCAGGGTCAGTCACCTCGCCATCCGGGCATCGAGGATACCGGGTCCCCAACCCGGTAAACGGGACATCAAAAGTCCGGAGAGGACCATACTCTCCGAGATCGTCCCTGAAACACCATGCCACGTACTCGTGGATCTGATAGTGTGACTCGCCCACGTCTACCCAAACTTGAGAATAGTGCCTAACATATACTTCCCGTTCCCTACGAGGTGTATCATCCTGGTCCGCTCTACGTGATGCGGAATCCCAAAACGCACCGAAATAGTAGACATGTCAAGGCTGGGGGTCTGAAAAAGTGGTTTTATACAACAGTGAGAAATAATCTCAATAAGTAATTCCCTAAACCTAAACTAGGCTAACGTGCAGCTCCTGACGAGTACTAAACCATGCATAAATCAAAACGTAACTGACTCAGGCCCTCGAGTTTAAATCTAATTCATACTTGACCTTGCAGGTTAGCCATTCTATAAACTTAATCACAACAGCACCATAACATTTAGATCGTAGTACAAATACACATACCACTTAATCCCGATGTATGTAATGCACGTGCTCATGTTCGCACTCATGTCATGCCTCAACAATGCGAGTAACGCATGCTCGCATGCTAGCACTCGCCATTTACCAATTTCTCCTCCGACCAGCGTTAAACGATCAGGTCCGACCCCGTAAAATGCATCAGGTCTATCACCGAGATCGATCTTTGGCCCGCGTTAAACGCATCGGGCTCATGACACATTACCCTCGTAAAACCCCTCGGGTTGATCATCTTACGGTAAACCGGTATTGTCCCGCGTAACACGCCTCAAGACGGGTTCACTACCCTGCGTAAAATGCATTAGGGTTTATTGTGATCACACTTTCACAAGCATCAATTTTTATTTGAACCCGCGTTAAGCGATCGGGGCATTTAGGTGATCACAATGCACATGTCACTCGGGCACACTTGTAAATGCACATGCCGTGCCAATGCTCATGATGCACATCCCGAGCTATAACGTTCACATCTTGGCATTCACTTGTACCACGCAAATTCAATCTCATGAATTAACATGCCCAAACCGACAATTAATTCAAAATAATCACGGCACAAGCTTGACACGCAATTTATGCACGGAATTACACAACCGGGTCAACAAAATTTCGCGCATTAGATGCCCGCCAAGCTATTCCACTCTTAGCCACGCTAAACATGTCACGACATCGCCGAATCACTCTCAATCGAGGACAATTTAATCACTAACTCGGTCTATCGATTCCGTCCACTAAGTCCACCATTTTGTCCACATATCGGCACCTATGCCTCATCCCATCTCAGCACTATACGGGCTGCTAAACCTCGATTAAATAAGCATTCTTAGTCACCAAAAATGCCACAGAACCAGCCCATATCACCCTCAACTATTTAACCCCTAAAATATCCTAATTAACTCCTAAAATCCGTCTAGAAATGCAAATTATCCTAATTAGGGTTTAGGGTCAAACTCACTTTGGTGTCCTAAGCTTCAAACCAAGCTGAACACGTGGCAATGGGGCGTGAGTAGACGCCTGCATGGCATGGATGCTGAGAGAGAGGAGAGAAGAGAGAGGGAAAGAGAGAGAGAGAGAGAGAGAGAGAGAGAGAGAGAGAGAGAGGACAAACGAAATGATTGGGGGAAAATGGCGAGAGGAGAGAGAGGAGAGAGAGAGGAGAGAGAACAAAAAGTTAATTTTTGTTCTCGGCGCGATCCAACGGACACAGTTCAAACTAAAAATCGGACTAACGGTTTCGATTCAAACCGGAAAAAGATCTAATAGTCCACAAAAATCTCAAATAATAATATAGGACAATGGGCCAAATAAAATAACTCGAAAACACACCACGATGGAGGTACACTAGTTTAAAATCGCACCCGGTCAAAATTTTACTTTCTCACTATCCTCGATAATCTCGACGTTGGCCACAACAATATCGACACCGTCAATTTATTTATTCCGAAATTCCGAAAATTGACTATCAAGTTTGGGGTCTAAATAACAGCCAAATTGTTCGGAAAGCGATTCTAGCGAAATCTCTATTTTAAAAACAAGAATCCGAGAGTGATCGGTTCAGGCGAGATTCTATTATAAGCGCATCGATAAATTACACGCGTTTTATAAATCTCAAAAATGAGCGAAATTCGGGATGTCACGGTCAATTTTAATACTTGCTCTGTATGTGCATATGCTAGTGGAATCATTTCCTTTTCCTTTACATGCAAAGGAGAGAGAAAAGTGAGTAGGTGGGACTCAACTATAATAAACAACTAGGAAAAAGTGTTTAGCAAAAAAAACAAAAACCAGGAAAATGTGATGACTAGCAAAGGACAGAGAATCATGATTGAGTTAGGCTTAGGGGCTATTTGGTAATCAGCCAAAAAGTATGCGTTTCTATTCTTTTTATTTCGGAACAAAAAAAGAGTAAATCCATTTGGTAACTTTTTTGTTCTCGAACACAAATTTGATTCCAGAATCAGTTTTGGAATAGAATCAAGAATCAAAATGAAAAAGAATCAAAATTGATTCTTGATTTTAAGAACAAGAATCAGAAATGGAAAAAAAAAATTTCTTCTTCTTCTTCGTGGCCGGTCTTCTGGCCGGCGAGAGCGAGGGCTAGACCCTCACGGCCTAGGTGGCCCTCGCCCTCGTCGGCGAGGGTGGCCCTTGCCAGCCCTGGCCATGTGCCAAGGAAGGAGAAGAAGAAAAAAAAAGAAAGGAAAAAAAAAGAAAGAAATATTAAAAAAATTCAAAATATTATTAATAAAAAGAATTTTTGTATAGTTATCAAACGCATTTTTGCTCTTTTTCTATTCTAGAAATAAAAATTTTTAGATTTACTAAACTCTTTCAAATGCTTAGAGGTTATTTTCGGAAATAGAATAAAAAAATTTATTTCGAAAGCATAAATTGTTTCGGGAACATAATGGTTACCAAAACGCACGGGATGGATAAAATGTGTAAATTATGTGCATGGAACAAATTCAACCTAGCCTTTAAGTTTATACATATTAAGAACTTGTTTTAGGAACACTGTCTAAGTTTGGGTTAATACCACGAAAAATTCTGAACCGATACACTTGTGAAAGATTTACCCAAAACTTTTTTTGACCATAAAAAACCCCAAACGGGTGGTACATCTGTGACAATTTTACCCCGAACTATTTTTTTGACCACCAAAAACCTCAAAACTGGTACACCTATGACAATTTTACCCCGAATTATTTTTTTGACCACCAAAAACTCCAAACGGTACACCTGTAACAATTTTACCCCGAACTAATTTTTTAATATTATTATTTTTTATTTTTCGAATTTTTTAGTTTTTTTCTTTTCTTTTCTTTTTCCTTTCCTTTTTTTTTTTTTTTTCCTTCATCTTCATTGGACCAACAATGGATTGTTATATTGTAATTGATACCACAATAACGTGACACGTAACATAAATGCTACATTTTGACCTAAAAAAAAAACATAAATGCTAAATGAAAGACTTTCTTTTATATGCATGAATTTTTATGCCAACCACTTTTTTCTACATTTAAATGTCTCGCGAAAAAAGCATTATATTGTTGTCGTGTCTTTCTTATTTTTGGGTGCAAGTGGATAGGCAAACTGATGGGGTCTAACTCAAGCTTGTTACCTAAGCTTGGAGTATAGGTTGATCAACAATTTCTATCGTCTTGCTTGCCAATTTAATTTAAAAGATTAATTTACAAAAATAATATATTTTATATATAAGATAAGAGATATTATATGTGCATGGTGATTCATAAATCAATATGATCACTTGAAATATATAATAAATAAAAAGCAAAGGCAATTTTTTGTACTATTTCTAATTGATATAGTAAGAAATTATAAAGAAAAAAAAAATTATATATACAAACTTACGAATTTAATTTCAATTTAATATGCCTTACCAAATTCACACTTCCTGAATTTTTTTTTTTTTTTGTTTGAGGTTAAAATGATGAAAAAAAAAAGAAAAGGAAAGGAAAAAGATAAGATAAGAAAACTAAAAAAAAAATCGAAAAAAATAAAAAATAGTATTAAAAAATTAGTTCGGGGTAAAATTGTCACAGATGTACCGGTTTGGAGTTTTTGGTGGTCAAAAAAAAAATAGTTTAGGGTAAAATTGTCACAGACGTACCGGTTTGGGGTTTTTATGATCAAAAAAAATAGTTTAAAGGTAAATCTGTCACAAGTGTATCGGTTTAGGGTTTTCATGATATTAACCCTTTAAGTTTAGATTTATATAAGGTATATCATTAGCGTAATATTCTTTTTATGCAAGCGGTCATGAAATGGAAATTCTCGTTTATGAATAAAATAAATGCAAATACCAAAATTAAGAACCATGTAAGTGTTAGCATTTGAATCTTGCTTGTGCAATGATTCTTTTACATCATCGATGTGCCAAACAAACGTCTCGAAATTCAAGGCAATTCCCATCACGAGTCAAAGTTGTCTTGCCCCTAATATAACGAGCAAACTTAGACATCTTAATAGCTAGAGGAAAAGAAAATAAACTCTCCTCTCTCTCTCTCTCTCAAACTTCCACTCCAACTCTTTGCAGAGTGTAAATCAAATCCCCACCTGAAATTAATTGCCTCCACCCCAACCAATTCCCTTACCATTGGACCGCGTGCCCAATGGGTGGTCTTCATAAGAGTTACCAACACAACTCATACGATAATTGTTTGCAAAGCCATATAAAAAAGGATGAGAGTCCTATATTCTAAATGAGTCTCTCTTTCCTAAATACGTGAAATTTGTGGGGAAGTGGCAAGGTCCACCCCGAAAGGTTAAATACTATTTGGTCACCGATAGTGATCATGCGGAAAGGGTAAAAGATAGGGGCATGCAAAGCGGACCGCTCGAACACCGAGAATCGCATACGGATCGGACCGGCCCGGTTTGGTTCGGTTCGAGAGTGTCGGTCCGATTCTTAGTTCCTAAAAGTGGGCCGGTATCCCAGGCGATTCGATTCTGGTTTCAAGAGGAACTAGACCAAACCGATTATATATATTTTAATTTTTTCAAAAATTAGTAAAATGTGAACTAAACTCTAAATGAACTTAATCGACATAAATTAATTGACAAAAATTATTTAAATGTGAACTAAATCCTAAATGAACTTCATTGACATAAATTCATTGATAAAAATTAATAAAATATGAACTAAACCGTAAGTGTTAGATAAAAAAAAAAAAGCAAACCCTAAGTGACCGGTTCTCGATCTTAAGATCCACCGGTCCGGTCCTCGATTCTCAATTTTGTGAACCTATTCTCCTAGTTCGATTCCCAATTTACCTTGAAATCAAATTGGATCGGGAAGTGATCAACCCTATTGAAAGAGCTTGTATCTACAAAAAGTGAAAGTCATTTTGCAGAACGAACCTGCTAGTATCACACGGCATTTGTACCACAGAGATGGGAGGATAAGCATGAAATAAACAGTAAAGTACGAACTTGACTTAAGATTGGTGAGAGATACATTAGATAAAATACTTCGACATATTTCAATGATTTGCTCCCCCACAAACAGACAGAAAGAAAAGGAAAGAACAATAATTGCCGGAAACATAATAAACCAAAGTAGGTGAAACCAAGGACCGGTAAAATTAGTGTTCTTTTTCTTCTCGACGAGGACAAAATACACTGTAGTCTTTTATTCTTCAAACCCCATTTCCAACGCAAATCCTCCATTGACTTGTTCGCTATTACAGAAATCTATATGTTGAGAAATCTTTGATTTGTAGCCCTCTCTTTGTCATCACTTAAAGAGTTTCTGGACTTCTCAAGTAAACAATACTATTAACTACGAGCTGGATCCATATCATATAGTAAGCATATAGAAATGTCAATGTTCTTCTTTGTGAAACAGACAACAACTTGATGAATCTTGAACAATGTGATTGATGTCGAGGCTTGCAATAGGTTTATAATTCATTTAAATCGGACCATTTTGAAAACTAGGTTACTGAACTCTGTGAGCAGCTAATTTTAACAATGATATTCCTTCGGACATGACAAGATGAACTTTGAAAATACGTGGTTCTCGTGTTACTGATCAGAGGAAAAGACCCTTCTTGCTTTCTGTAGTTCATGCGTTGAAAAGTCATGTTAGGATAAGAACTTGCCTTTGCATTGATTCATGGGGGGGGGGGCCTGCCCCTCTCCCAGTAAATGTCAAGTACTAGTGGTGGTTGCCTTGGGGGGCCACGTGCCCCTTTCCTAGTAAATGTCAAGTATTGGCGGTGAATACCTTTGCATTGAGCCATGATTGGGGGTTGGGCACCAGGTGCCCCTCTCCCAGTAAACGTGAGGGGGGGGGGGTTGGGCACCAGGTGCCCCTCTCCCAGTAAACGTGAAGGAGGTTGCCTTTGCATGGAGTCATGTGAGCGAGGGGGCTGCGGCGGCATGGGGGCGCCGCCTGCCCCTCCCAGTAAACGTCAAGTATTGGGCTCCACAGCGTTGGACGTTTTCCCAGACAAAACACGCGAGTGCTGGTGACGAGTAGTTGGACGTGAAGTACTGGGCTCCGCAGGATTGGACGTATTCCCAGACAAAACATGTGAGCGGTGGTGACCAGTAGTTTGGACGTGACGTGCCCGCTCCACAGGGTTTGACGTGCTGGGGGCCTGCCCCTCTCCCAGTAAACGTCAAGTACTAGAGGTGGTTGCCTTGGGGGATGGGGGGCGCCACGTGCTCCTCTCCTAGTAAATGTCAAGTACTAGTGGTGATTACCTTTGCACTGAGCCATGATGGGGGCGGTTGGGCACCACGTGCCCCTCTCCCAGTAAACGTCAAGGAGGTTGCCTTTGCATGGAGTCATGTGAGCGAGGGGGGCTGCGGCGGCATGGGGGCGCCGCCTGCCCTTCTCCCAGTAAACGTCAAGTACTGGGCTCCACAGGGTTGGACGTTTTCCAAGACAAAACACGCCAGTGCTGGTGACGAGTAGTTGGACGTGAAGTAGTGGGCTCCGCAAGGATTGGACGTATTCCCAGACAAAACACGTGAGCGGTGGTGACCAGTAGTTTGGGCGTGACGTGCCCGCCCCCGCCCCCATGAATCAATGCAAAGGCAAGTCCTTATCCTAACATGACCTTTCAACGCCCGAACCACAGAAAGCAAGAAGGGTCTTTTCCTCTAATCAGTAACATGAGAACCACATATTTTCGAAGTTCATCTTGTCATGTCCGAAGGAATATCATTGTTAAATTAGCTGCTCACAGAGTTCAGTAACCTAGTTTTGAAAAGGGTCCAATTTGAATTATTTATAAACCTATTGCAAGCCTCGGCATCAATCACATTGTCCAAGATTCACCAAATTGTTATCTGTTTCACAAAGAAGAACATTGACATTTCTATATGCTTACTATATGAGATGGACCCAGCTTGTAGTTAATAGTTATGTTTACCTGAGAAGTCCAGAATCTTTCTTAAGTGATGACAAAGAGAGGGCTATAAACCAAAGATTTCTCAACATATATATTTCTGTAATAGCGAACAAGTCAAGGAAGGATTTGGGTTGGAAATGGGGTTTGAAGAATAAAAAGACTACAGTGTATTTTGTCAAACTGGGACTGGTCCGGAAGCTGTCGATTCAAAAGTTGCTCTACTCGCCAAGTATCATCATTGGCCACTTGATTTTGTTTTCGCTGCAGTGCTTGTTATGACTGTAGCTCATGATGAATGTCCACTGCACGTCCATCTTTTCGGGTGAAATGATGAGGACGAGACAGCTTTCTGAGTTAGGAGATAAAATATCGTTCTGTTCATGTGCTTCGTTGGCAGAAAGGGCTCAAAGTGGCTGATCAAGATTACTCTTTGTGGGTCTAGCCGTGGAAAGCACTTGGGGATGTGGATAAAGATTTAGTGCCATTCTTGATGAGACCATAATGCGTCGTATGTGTGTTGGGTCAAGAAAAGATGGTCACTAATAATGATGAAGAATCTTGGGCTAATTGTGAGAAGATTATGGCGAGTGATGATCTTCCACTGTAATATGTGGTTGTGTACCGTTCGTGCTGCATGTTTGATAATTCAACTAGGTGCTGAAAATTGAAAACTCCGCTCTTAAGGAGATTAAACTTTTGACAGCCTTACTTAGCATGGACTTGAAGGACTCCATTGAGTCAAAAGTTCACTTAGGACCTGTTTGGTAACTCAATTAAGTGATGAAATTTCAAAATTTCTAACACAGGTTAGAACTCTTTCTCCTGTCAAAGCTGCTTTTCAAAGGTCGTCTCACTTGGCTTTGAGGTACTATTGTCTTAAACTAAGTATTACCAAACACGCTAGTTTTGGCACTTCATAGCATGGCCACGTCGCAAATCAAGCTTCGGTGAAGTCACAATCATAAGAAGCAGATAATAATTCAAGCATTCATTTAATTTGGTAAGGAAGGGAAGGGATACTTAATTTATTCAATAGAAAAATAATGGCAAAAGTGTTAGAAAAGTCCTAAACCTATTGCATTGATGTCAATTTAGTCTCAAACTTTTTTGGTGCCAATTGGGGTCCTTCCGACTAATTTTGATCGAATATTGTTGACTTGGACAAATGACCGACCCACGTGGCACCACCAGCGATGACGTGGATAACTTTTAATGACAACCAGTTAGAGGGAAGAGGAAAGGAAAGCAAAAAAATAAAAAATAAAAAAAATAAAACTAAAAAATAAAAAATTTTGAAAATTATTAAAAGTTGTTCAAAGAATCTGGAGGGAAGAATAAAGGAAAAAAAAAAAAAAAAAGAAAAAGAAAGAAAACTAAAAAATAAAAAAAAAATTAAAAAAAAAAATATTATTAAATTTTTTCAATGACTGACTAGACGGAAGAAGAAAAAGGAAAAAACAAAAAAAAAATAATAGAAAAAAAAAAAATTTAAAAATAAATAAAATATTTGAAAATTATTAAAATATTATTAAAGTTGTTCCGCAATTGGCTGGAGGGAAGAAGAAAGTAAAAGCAAAAAAAAAAAGAAAAAGAAAGAAAAGAAATTTTTTTTAAAATATAAATAAATATTTTGAAAAATATTAAAATATTATTAAAAATTGTCCACGCCATCGTCAATGATGCCATTAAGCTGGCTAGTGTCCAAGTCAGTAATATCCGGACAAAATTAGTCGAAATGACTAAATTAACATAAAGACAAAAGGTTTAGGACTGAATTGACATTAAAAAAAAGGTTTATGACTAAATTAGTACAAATGCAATAGGTTTAGAATTTTTTCCGACATTTTTCTTGAAAAATAATTGATGACAATTGCAATATTACAAAATATTTTGGTAAAACTTACAAGTAATGATCATTGTTCTATGTTTGGTAAGAAATTAATCATATTCAGCTATCGATAATCAATTATCATCAAATACCTTTTCAATTATATCATCAGCATTCATTCAATACTTATATATTCAGCACTTATTTCTCAATTTTATACCCTAACTTGTGATTAATAATTAATGAACTTAATCGGCCAAAACAAAAAATGTGGCAATGAAGATGAGCCTAACTCTTTGGTCTAGACCTGCTCAAATAGGCGAGCCAGTCCAAAAGGTTATATAGTCCAATGGGCCCAATAAATTGTTAATAATTCCTAAGAAGCTAGCTCAGCTCAATAATCTTTTTTTTTTTTTTTTATCTGAGCTGAAAAAAAAACAAAATCACGTCATTTCATCCCTAGTAAAAATCAATAATCATCCAAATGTATATTGCTTGTCCAATCAATGTAAAAATCCCCTAATTAGTACTCGATCATGAATTTGCATGACCAGGTTGTTACACACGCCAAATACACGCCGTTAGATATATCGCACCCATCGAATATAATGTGGTCCATCAAATCTATACATATGAGTCCCATCATATTAAAATCATAGTTGGTATTGACACACATATAAATAAATCGCAAATGTTTATACTTTGTCCAAGCAATGATTTCTCTCTTCTCTATATCTAGGTCGGTATAATTGAGATTTGCTACGTGTTACGTGTCCTGCTATTTATATGAAAGTGAAAATTACATGGAGCCTATCCCGCAAGCATTATTATTGCTTAATCGTTTTCCTTGTTTCTTTTCTAGCTCTCAAGCCTTCCCAAATTGGAACTCCAATTAAATAAGCTAGCTATACACTACAAAAAAAAACTGGATTTTTGCCACAAAAATTTTCCAACGAAAAGTAAAATTTGTTGGAAATTAGCGACGAAAAATTTTTCGTCGCAAAATTTGTTGGAAATTTCCAACGAAAAATATTTCGTCGCAAAATTCGTTGGAAATTTCAACGAAAACGGTGTGTTTGGCGTTTTTTTAAATCACAAAATTCGTTGGAAATTAGCGACGAAAAATTTTTCGTTGGAAATTTCCAACGAATTTTGCAACGAATTCAAAAAAACCCGGTATTGTTTGGCATTTTTAAAATTCGTGGGAAAATTCGTTTGGAAATTTCCAACGAATTTTGCAACAAAAAAACTGTATACACTGAAATAATTGCCCGGAAAATAGAAATTGTGGGAAGATTCGTTGGAAATTTCCAACGAATTTTTCCCGCAATTTAAAAATGCCGAACAATACCGGTTTTTTTTTTAATTCGTCGTAAAAAATTCATTGGAAATTTCCAACGAAAAATTTTCGATAAAATTCGTTGGAAATTTCCAACGACAAATTTTTCATTGAAATTTCAACAATTTTCCCACAAATTCAAAAAAAACCGGTATTGTTCGTTTTTTTTTTTTAATTAGGTGGGAAAATTCCAAACGAATTTTTCACAATTTCAATTTTCTGGGCAATTATTTCGATTGTGTTCAATTTTCGTTTGCAAAATTCGTTAGAAATTTCAACAAATTTTCCACAATTTAAAAATGCCGAACAATACGGGTTTTTTGAATTAAATCCAAAAATTCGTTGAAATTAGCGATTTAAAAATTCAAAAAACCCGGTATTGTTCGGCATTTTTTTTAAATTAGGGGGAAATTAGATTTTTTGGAAATTTCAAATTTAGTCACGAATTTTCCCGAAAAATTTTAATTTTTCGAGCAATTATTTTAGTGTGTACAATTTTAATTTTCCAAATTTTTCTTTGGAAATTTCGTTAGAAAAAAATTTGTGGGAAATTTCAACCACTCAATTTTGTAATTAATTAATTGATTGGTTTTCTCCTTCCTTATTCAACATTTTGCATCTCCATAAGCTACGTGGCTCTCTCTCTCTCTCTCTCTCTCTCTCTCTCTCTCTCTCTCTCTCTCTCTCTCTCTCTCATTCTCTCTCTCTCTCTCTCTCTCTCTCTCTCTCTCTCTCTCTCTCTCTCTAAAAATCATTTCCCTCATTCGTTCAGTAGATTGCCTTTTGATTCAGTTGAAAAGACATGTCAATTTATTATCGATTATTTATTTTCATGTCGAGATGAATGATTTTTCGCAGCCGTCGTGATGATCTTTATGCAATCAACGTTTTAGATAAGTACGTTAATTTTAGTTGTTGCGGACTAATTAATTTATGACTATATAATCTAGGGGAGATATGTCTTTCTTTTCGTATACAAGGAGGACTGTCGTGCCTATCCTAAAAATAATAGATCTATATTTAAAGGTCTCTAGTATCTCCATTAAAAAATTTCTTATTTCTAAACTTGGCCACGTTTGTTTCATGAAAAATAAATAATTTGAAAAATATTTTCTAAAAATGATTCGTTGGGTTTAGAAAATGAATATTAAAGAAAAATATTTTTCATCATCGATAATATTGGAACTTATTGCGTTTTATACACTAACACCTATCATTCTTGTGCTCGAAAAAAAGACCTATATATATATTTTGATAACTGGGGATCATGAGGTTTTCCCCGCCCGATGATCTTGACTAGTCCTCAAGGGGCTAAGCGCGGCATCCACCATCCGACTCCCTTAAATCGCCCGATGGCGAAGTTTGAACCAAGGACCTCGTGAAAGGGAATTGAGCGCAAAACCAATCACGGCCACGATGGATGGGTTATATATCTTTATAATTCAAGATTACGAAAAAAAAAGAGATTGATGCTGATCTGTCCTTCAACGCTAGAAACCATAAAATGGTACCAAAAACACCAAATTACGTTAAGCTCCCAAAACCTAAACCGAAAAAACTTCGAACTAAAACAAAGTCACTACAAGCCAAGAACCCTTTTATACAAAAAAAAAAATACTTAGCTGCTAATCTTTTCTCTTCTATTTTCTTTTTCTCATATATTGTTCACATGATGGAACATGCATTGGGGTTCTTGTCGCTGACAGTGGTGAACTGCTCGTCGGGGGCGTTGGGGCTCAGGAGGGCTTGGGCACGTTCTTGACGTAGCCGGAAGGCGCCTGTCATAGGCCTGACGCGCGTACGGATACGCCACCAAGTTGTACGGCCATGGCCACAGCTCCGCCTTCTTCCCAGTGCTCTTCACCTTGTTTCAGTACTTTGTCCGCTTCGACGTTGCTCCGTCACCTTGCTTTGTTTCCTGTTCACTTCCACTGATTTCGAATCTATGAAAGGATTTTGACAAAAATTTTTTTTGCCACATTTTGCAACGAATAATCGATGGGACCTTAATTTTGCAATAATTTAGTTACGAATTTTGCGCAAAACGAAATAATTTAATCATAAGTTCTGTTTAAATTACAAAACTAAAAATTTATATTTTTGTTGGAAAAATTTTTTCATAAACGGAAATTTGGTTGGATTTCCAAATTTTTCGTTGGAAAAAGGTTATTTTTTTGTAGTGTTTCCAACAAATTTAGTCACGAATTTTCCAACGATAAAAAAAATTTTCGTCGCAAATTTCCAACGAAAATTGAAATTTTTCCAATGAAAAAATTTGCGACTAAGAATTATCGAATTAATTTTTTTTTCGTTGGAAATTCATTTTCCAATGAAATTTTCCAAATTTTCTTTGGAAATTTCGTTAGAAAAAGATGTTTTTTTGTAGTGATAAATGGCAAAATCACTCAACCACTCTTAAGGATAAATACCCATGTAATTAATTAATTGATTGGTTACGTCATAAGGTGATTTTTACACCTATTGAATCGGGGCAATAATATGACACATGTCACATATAAGCTACGTGGCAGTGCATGGATTCTAATTGATACGCCATTCGAAAAAAAGATTGCTAAAATTGCCATCCAATCCAATTAACTTAATCCTCTCTTCCATGCACGGTGGTTAAAGAATGCTTGATTGCTATGAGGCTAGAAACATAATCACCATTAATCAAATCAAGTACATTTATACAACATGGACAGAAGAGGATGGTGCTGCCATTTCTGGAAAACTCTCGGCTTCCACGTTTTTCCCAACTTTGGTATTGATTAGCCATAAGCACACTATCGTGCCATTTCTATAAAAATCATTTGCCCTAAACATTTCATTCGTTCGGTAGATTGCCTTTTGATGATCAGTAGAAAAGACATGATCTAATTTATTATCGATTATTTATTTTCGAAAAAGACATGTCGAATGAATACATTTTACTACGTTTACAGCATGTGAAGAGATCGATCGTGATGATCTTTATGCAATCAACGTTTTAGATAAGTACGTTAATTTTAGTTGTTGCTTAGGGGAACTAATTAATTTTATGACTATATAATCACAAGGGAGATATGTCTAGTCAATTTCTTCGTATACAAGGAGGACTGTCGTGCCTATAGCTCAGTAAAAATAATAGATCTATATTTAAATATCTCTAGTATCTCCATTAAAAAATTTCTTTATGTTCTAAACTTAGGGGCCGTTTGTTTGTTTGAAAAATAAATAATTTGAAAAATATTTTTCTAAAATGATCGTTTGTATCATTTAGAAAAATGAATATTAAAAAAAATATTTTTCATCATCCACGATAATATTTAGACATAACTTATTAACCACGTTTTATACACTAACACCTATCATTGCTTGTGCTCGAGAAAAAGACCTATATATATATTTTGATAATCGGGGTGTCCGCTTGTGGTAGGTGAGCTAGAGCTCAAACCGGTGATGATAACCCGACTAGTCCTCAAGGGGGCTAGCGCAAGCATCCCACCATCACGACTCCCCATTTAAATCGCCCGATAGGGTAGTTTGAACCCAGGACCTCTCGTGAAAGGAATTGAGCGAGGCTAAACCAAACGCGCCACCGATGGATGGGTTATATATCTTTTATAATTCAAGATTAAAAAAAAAAGAGATTGATGCTGATCTGTCCTTCAACGCTAGAAACCATAAAATGGTACCAAAAACACCAAATTACGTTAAGCTCCCAAAACCTAAACCGAAAAAACTTCGAACTAAAACAAGAAGTCACTCACAAGCCAAAGAACCCTTTTATACATGTTGGTTGGGGAAAAAAAAAAAAAAAAATACTTAGCTGCACTAATCTTTCTCTTCTATTTTCTTTTTCTCATATATTGTTCACATGATGGAACATGCATTAGGGTTCTTGTCGCTGAAGACGGTGGTGAACTGCTCGTCGGGGGCGTTAGGGCTCGGGAGGGCTTGGGGCACGTTCTTGACGTAGCCGGAAGGCGCCTTCTTGTCATAGGCCTGACGCGCGTACGGATACGCCACCAAGTTGTACGGCACGTACGGCCACAGCTCCGCCTTCTTCCCAGTGCTCTTCACCTTGTTCAGTACTTTGCCCGCTTCGACGTTGCCGCTCACAGTCACCTTGCTTTGTTTCCTGTTCACTTCCGCTGATTTCACATCTATGAACAAGGAAATCAGCTTAATTAATCAGTGAAACCTTAGGCTCGTTTTTCTTTTCGTGGCGCGGATGATATGTAAGGAAAGAAATGGAGGTGATATGAAGACATGGCAGTGGACTTGGATGTGATGTAAAAAAGGACCTTGAATCTCGTTAATGAGCAGCTCGATCCAATTGAGTATACTTACAAAGTTGTTTACGTAGCTATATGTGAATAGATAGGTAGTTGGTTAGTTGCAAAATGAAAAATGAAAAAATTAACCATATTAATATCATGTATTATCATAAGTTCTGTTTATCATGTATTTACAAAACTAATACTTTAACTTCGCCTGAGTGACCGTGGCCTCCAAATGGTATGAAATTTTGTCCAACATAAACCAGCTATGACACAACATCTCGATATGGTGGTGCGATATCTCTTAATTCATTCATCGCAAGATATTACCTAAGGCGAAGGTTGGGTTTGAGATACAAATCATAGGTGCGACGTATAATTGGTGAATACATGAATGAACCATATGAGATGCTGGCCCCGTGATGATAAATGGACGAAATGGCATTCCGGACTCTCCTTTCGCAGCCGTCACAATCCATCTTCACCTTGATATCAACCGTCTGCGAAATTCACAACCGCAACGGGGGCTAAACAGTTAGAGAAAAGCACTGAAGTGATCCGAGGAAGAGAGACGCGCGTTCAAGACCTTGAACAGTAAACTCAGGAAGTACCAAAACCAAAGATCATTGGAATGCAAAGCAACAGGGGAAGAAGAAGGAAGGAAACCTG
This sequence comes from Syzygium grande, assembly GCA_024733475.1. NCBI lineage: Eukaryota > Viridiplantae > Streptophyta > Magnoliopsida > Myrtales > Myrtaceae > Syzygium > Syzygium grande. Next base: position 13,625,981 of record JAMXDD010000003.1, on the reverse strand, counting down.
CATGTCCGAAGGTGGGCTTGCGTTTCTTCCGTGGCCTTGAGACATCGAAGTCGAAGATGTCAGAAAGACGATCCAGCACTCCCATCTTCTTCTTCACTTTGTCTCGTTTGTTGAGAGCGAAGAACTGATATACAAAACAAGCTTAGCTAGAGAGAGAGAGAGAGAGAGAGAGAGAGAGAGAGAGAGAGGAGAGAGGCCGAGGAAGAACGCAATGGAAGGTCTGGAGTGAATTGGCTCTCTCTCTCTCTCTCTCTCTCTCTCTTACACACGCACACACACACACACATGCGTATATATAGGGATGAACTATGATGCGGGTTACGCGCAGAAAAATGGTAATAATAGAGACAACGTAGGATGAACTGTCTCTAAGTGTAATCTCGTCGTTCCCCGAAATATCATGCCATACAGGTGGGGGCTTCGGACTCGCCCCGACGCGCCGGTTTTCTTCGCGAGCCAAACAAAAACTACACTTAACACTATAATAATTGAGATGTTTTGGGTTTTCTGATTATAGTATTTGGGATGATTGATGAGCGCCTGGCTGTCAATCGAGCTGCTTGCTTTGCTCCCAAGGAATGTTATCGAATCGGAGTCTAGCCGATACGGTGCCTATCTCGAGCTCGACTCGACTCGACATTTTTTCGCATATTCGATGTTTAAAACCCGACTCAAGCTCGATCGTGTATTGAAAATTCCGCTCGAGCTTGACTCAACGACAATTAATTTACGAAGGATATAGAGTTTGAGCTTGTGGTCAATCTTGAAAAAGCTCGAATAAGGTGGATATATTGTGTAATTTTGAGGAAATCTACAAGTATTTTTTATCTAATGTGAAAAAAATCGAAAAAAAAATCAATCAAGCTCACGAGCCTCTCGAGCTGAGAATTGGCGAGTTTGAGCTCAGATCCATGAACCTCAACTAGACAAAGATACTCGAGTATTTTGTTGGGAAAATTACCAAAAAGTTTTGAACTTATTATACGGTGGCCAATTAAATGTTAATCCTTTCAATTTGATCAATTTAGTTTTAACCCTTTCAATAATTTGTCAATGTAATCCGTCCGGGTCAATTTTGAATGGAAATTGTTGACGTCGTGACCGACCATCCTAGGTGGCATGGCCAGTACTAACGTGGACAATTTTTGCAACTTTTAATTTTTTCTAATTTTTTTTTTTTTTCTTTTCTTTTTTTTTTCTAACTCTAGGCCAGCAAGAGTCACCAGCTAACGCTACTTGACCGTAGTTGAGGGCTTTGCAGCCCTCGCCAGTGACCTGCCCTAGAGAAGGAAAAAAAGAAGAAAGGAAAGGAAAAAAAAAAATTCAAAAAATTGTCCACGTTAGCGGCCGGATATGTCATGTAGGACGCCAAAGATCCACGTTAACAATTTTCAGTCAAAATTGGCCAAAAGGACTATATTAACAAATCGTTAAAATATTCAGAACTAAAGTAGTCAGATTGAAAGGTTTAGAACTGAATTGGTCGCAATATAATAGATTTTGGACTATTTTGGTAATTTTCCCATATTTAGTTGAAACTCGAGCTAGACTCACACTATCATAAGAGTTGAATAGTCATCGAGTTGAGCTTAATGACTTGCAAGTAATTTTGACTCAGCCTCACTCCTCAATTCGATGACGAGAGAGAGACACGCACAGTTTTTAAGTAGTCTTTCCTGTGATTGGATGAGAGACATTGGCGGACTTAGGGAGGCTAGAAGTAACCTCAAATTCTCGGTCCGCCATTGATGAGAGATCTTCAATGGGATGCGTGTATATTAGATTATCATCTTTAAATATCTCATCTCATTAATATTGATATCCCTAAAAACTCCAAAATCCAAAATCATCCAACTATAATTTTTTAATCTAGTGATAAACAATTATGCTAATTATATCAGGGATAGTACTATCATTAAGATATTATTAGATATCATATATATATATCCATACGATATTTTAGTCGAGTAATTAACTTTTTTCTAGAAAAACTGTTTGTTTTTATGCTATCAAAAAGGCAAATCTTTATATTTCTCTTGATTGACTGAGATACTAAAAATTGAAAAATCAAGAAAAAGCCATATGGAAGCTTACAGATCACAAAAAATACCCTCGTTAGACAAATAAGATTGAAAGTGCTCTCTTTTGAGAAAAACAGTTTGTCATGCAAAAAAATGTTGGTTGGGGAAAAAAACTCTTGATATTAATGATTGTTGTTTGTGTATATTGCTTGTGGGAGTTCTCAAACCTGAAAAAACAGAAATTCTAATTGTGTCAAATTTTATGCGGATTTTATATCGCCTTTGCAAGATATACAATATCTTATGCATCCTCCTCTAGTTCCGTGTATGAATAACACATGCTGTAGCTGAACTAATAAAAAGAAATTTGCGATATCTGAAATCAAAATCCAAATACAAAGATGGTTTCCTTTTGTTAATACTAGCAAAAAAGAGCACATACCATGTATGTGTAGAAAAAGAAATAAAAGCTATCAAAAGAAGAGAAGTATGATTTGGTTTGCTTTAGGAGCGAATTATAATTGTATGAAAATATTTAATAAGAAATTACAATTAAAGGACATCATTTAGAGATTTATGGGATAAACACGATTATTTGTCGGTCCATTGCAATTACCATTTCATCTTTTACTCAATTTTATATTTTTTCTTCCATTTATTCCGTATCAACCATGGACATTATTGTCTGACCAAAAAAAAAACCATGGACATTATTGAAATCTATTTAGCCAAAGTTTGAGGCATTAAAAGTGTCTTTTAATTTGCTTTATTATATAATCTATAAAGAGCTAAAAAATGAAAATATAATGTTATTTGATAATAGCTGAATATGGAGCACAGAATAATATTAATTTCTCACCAAATCTGGAATGTTAGGTACTATTGGTAGGTTTTCAGGCCATTAGCGATACAAATAGGCAAGAACTTAATTGTTTTTAGTGTCCCCTCCATTGAATCGATTGAGCAACCCAATCATATTTAAAAAAATTCAGACCTTTTAAAAGACTTCATCTTGGTTCTTGTCCAAACCTAAGGGATCACTAGAAAGTGAAACTCTAGAGAGTATTCCCTCTCCTTGGGAAAACCAAAGATTCATAACTTATTACTAAGGGGAGAATTGCCGAATTGGGAGTGTGAGATATGACCAATCTAAAGTCCATTGGCATATTAAAATAACAAACGACCTCTTGTGAAGCCCACCTCACAAGATGGGTCTAGGTCACAAAGGTTCTCGTGGGACCTCTATGGAGATATGTTCCTTTGGTGCCAGATTCGTCTTCACCGAAATACCAAGTATCCGAGGGAAGCCTATGGTTAAAAGATAAGGGTAATCCAACATATTTACTAAGGAAGTTAAGTAATTCTTTTACTTAATTGAACACCTTGAGTCAAAACTAATTATAATTATTAAACGTGCTTATTTTCATTAATTGTTGAAGGTTCTACTTCCCATGGATAGCTTGATTCTTTTGTAAATCAAACGGACCCACCAGAATCAATCTACCAAGTGTTTTGGTGATTCATAACAAAATTAGACACCACTAGCAGGAGAAGGAGATATTTCTTCATATTCTTCAATTTCGGACCTCAAGTCCGGACTATCTTACCTATGATTTCCTTTCCTGCTGGCGATAAAAAAGAAGAAGTTAGAGGATCATGCATGTTTGCTGTGTGACAAAGCTCAAAAAACTGAAACAACAACTCAAGACTTTTCAATGAAGAATGAAGATCTCGGGTTTGGTGACTTACAAAGAAAATTCTCGGTCGAACCTCATGGTAAACCAAGCTAAGGAAAGCTTGTTATTATATCAAATTCAACAAAAGCTGGTGATTGACCCATTCGATGGCCATATCTTTGGAAATCATCTCGAAAAGATCAGGAAGAAAAGTTTGCATATTTGAAGGAATTTTTGGCTTAATTAAATTATTGAAGAATGTTTTGCATGCGGTAGCCTTAAAACAAAAAGGTCATGGGATACATCACTCTTAAATTCCGAAAAATTCATAGGTTGCAAAACTACATATCATTTTAATAATCAATGCAACCCCGTAATATCAAAAGTTTGTACCAAAATCTTTGTCTATATATCATGTTCTAACAATTTTAAGACATGTCTTCAATTTATGAATCATATAACACGAGCATACATAAATTCGCCCGGGAGTTCTTCATTTTTTAATCGAAATAGAGATAAATACTTTATGAAGATTGTAATCAATTTATTATGTCCTTCCTTAATCCCTAAGATAGGTAAAAATTAAGAAAAATAATATGATATTCATTTAAAATTAATCAAAGTTCACCTCATATTAATTGAGTAAAAATTCGTATCTGAGGATTTTTAAAATTCATCATATTAATATTGTTAAAATTAATATCATACAGGTACCATTGATGGGATTTCAATCAATATATAAGTTCCAGCCATGCTCTTAATATATAATTTAATTAATTTGAGATGAACTGGTTTCCCAATTAATTTGTAGATAAGAAGACATTTTTTCATGATTCAGTTTTCGAAAAATGAGAGACAAAACAATAAAGAGAGAAACTGAATTGGAACCAGCAGGAAAAAAAATTTACTTCCCTACAATAAACAGTGATCAATGACAAGCAGTGGCAGAACCTACAGAATACCAATACAGATAAAGGGCATGCAGACCGCCAGCCCAGAGAGAGAGAGAGATCCTCTTTTCCTAATAAAGAGGCTCACCATCCAAATTCCTTTCCCAAAAACACAATGCCAGCCCATACTTTGAAGTGAATTTGCTTTGGCTAAACGTTTCAATTGGAAGTTGAATTCGGCATCATGTGAAGCACAACCCATGTCTATCCAAAACGTAAGAGAATCAGAAACAGTTTCTGATCCACTCGTCGTGTCAAACTCGCAATTGGGTGTACACCCCGTGACCCAAAGACCTCAATTTTATCACTACGCCGACCTGAATTTCAATCATATTTCCCCCAAACAATTTTCACCCTCCACTTTTTATTCCTCCTTCCTTAATAAATTATATATTGCATGTATACACACTAATGAATGATGAAGATGTATTTCTATTAAGCTGATGGTCGCATGAAACACATATTGCATTCGAAGCAGGGCCTACAGAATTTGACGCACCGATTCTGGAACAACCATTAGACAGGGCCTACAGAATTTGATGAAGATGTCTTTCTCAATGCCAGATTTCATTCCTTTTCTCGCTTTTGTGAAAGCAATCATTAGACATAAGTGATACGGTTCTTGACTAGGGAAAATTGTCCATAAAGTTTTAAACCTATTGAACTTTTGCCAATACATTCATAAACCTTTTAATTGTGCCATTTAAATCCTAAACATTTTCATATTTTGTCAATTGAGTCCATTTGACTAATTTTGATTCAATAGAAGTCCTAAGGTGGGACGCTAATTAGCCATCCGAGAAAGTGACACAACTTTCCAACGTTGGCGTGAATAATTTTTCTTAACATTTTTTATGAATTTTTTAATTATTTTTTTTTTTTTTCTTTTCTTCTGCACCGATAACTTTTTTCTTACTGCATAAGATGAACTTCCGCCGGTTCTTTGGGCGAGGGACATTATTAATTTGTTCAACCCCGACAAGACATACCAAAAAAAAATTTAAAATTTAATTGGCACAATTTTACATCTTTTGTAAAGTAATCGTGAGACTACTTATGTGTAGAATTGAAAATTCTCTATCAGGATAATTTTAAAATACATGAGAAAAAAAGAAACAAATGACAGACAAAAAAAAGCACGAATGGCATGCTACGCAAATGTACTTACGTGGCAATGATAGACAATAGGTATTTTTTTATTTTGGTTAAGATTCTAAATGCTCATTTGGGTTAAGTTCCAGCCAAAGTTCTATTTTTGGTTCTAATCAATCTCATACAAAAAATGTAAATGGTGTTTGATAATTTTTTTTACTCACTTTGGAGCAGATGCAATTGAACATTTGCAAGAAAATGTTCCCAAGGACCTGTTTGCCCTTGTTTTAAATGATTCTCCAAATATGAGAGAGAGAGAACACTTTATTTCAAAAAAGTTGCATTGATCAATGAAAAGCAGTGGCAGAACCTACAGAATACTAATACAGATAAAGGGCATGCAGACCGCCAGCCCAGAGAGAGAGAGAAGATCCTCTTTCCAAAGAGGCTCACCATCAAATTCTTTTTCCAAAAACACAATGCCAGCCCATGGCATTTTTTGGCTAAACGTTTTTTCCAGATTCATCATCATGTGAACCTGCAACCCATATCTATCAAAAGTCAACGTGATTCAGAAAAAAGTTTCTGATCACTCGTCGTATCAGACTCACAATATAATTGTACACCCATCGTTAATTAACCCAAAGACCTCAATTCTATCATTGAAATAAAACCTGAATTTCAATGTGTTATTTCCCCAAACAATTTTCACCCTCCATCAGGGTTAAGTTTTTTTGTTCCTCCTTCCTTAATAAATTACAAATTACATACAATACATTCTAATATTAGATGAATGATGTTAATGTATTTCTATTAAGATCTTGATGATTGGTCAATGAACACCACATTTATTAAACATTCGAAGCAGGGCCTACAGAATTTGACCGCCACCGATTCTGGAACAACCATTAGCTAAACAGGGCCTACACAAATGTTTCAAAATGAAGATGTCTTTCTCAATCACCATTTTTTCATTCCTTTTCTCGCTTTTCAATGAAAACAATCATTGACATAAGTAAATACGGTTCTTGTTGAAAGGGGAAAATTTTAATTGGTTAAACTTTTTGCCAATTCATTCAGGGCCTTTTTAATTGTGCCGATTTGGAACAACCATTAACGGGGCCTACAGAATTTGATAAATTCATTTCTTACCCAATTTCATAATTTTTCTCGCTTTTGTGAAAGCAATCATTAGACATAAATGATAATCCAGGGAAAATTGTCCATAATTTTAAACCTATGAACTTTTGCCAATACATTTTTAATTATTTTTTCTTGTCCTTTTCTAAACATTTTCATTTTTTTTGGCCGGAAGTCCTAAGGTGGGCGCGGTAATCGATGTGGTGAATAATTTTTTAACATTTTTTTAGATTTTTTAATTATTTTTTTTTCTTTTCTTTTCTTACGTACTTTTTTCTTTTACAATTTTTCGCTTTTGTGTAATCGTGAGACTACTTATGTGTAAATTGAAAATTCTCTATCAGGATAATTTTTAAAATACATGAGAAAAAAGAAACAAATGACAGAAAAAAAAAGCACGAATGGCCAAATGTCATTTAAATGCTCATTTGGGCTCAAAGTCTTTTGGCAAAATGTAAATGGTGTTTGATAAACTCACTTTTCATTTTTTAAATATTCTTTTTGGAAAAAATCCTTTAGCCCGAAAGTTAATTTTAAAAACACTTACCAAATACTAGGCGATGGTGTTGTGACCAGTTGGCCCGTCAACGGGATGGCGCGTGATGTGGTTTAACTCCATCGGAACTTTTCTTTTTAAATATTAGCAAAAATCCTTTGGCCAGTTAATTTTAAAAAGCAACTACAAAATCTTTTGATTTGAAAAAACGCAAAGGTTTTGCGTTCAAAGTCGAACCAAACGCCAAAGCCAGGCCGTAGTAAAGGCTCCGCCGTGGCGTGGAATGGGCACGACGCATTTGAGCGGATGTAGGAAAAACCGGACCAGTATCGCTGTCACGTAACCGGGGGTCATCTTGTACACGTTCTTCCACCCCTTCTCGTGGGGGCGCACGCCCACCATCCGGCCTCGCGCGTGCTCGCCCACGCGGCACCTCTCCGCGTTGTTATTCGAAATCATCACGCAGCCCTTGAACTCCTCCAGGTCGAGGAGCTCTGTCGGATCCACTACCCTGAACAGCCCCAGGTGGACGTGCAGCGGGCTGCTGTCCTCCGTGAGATTGATCACGTGCCACACCTCCGTCGACCCCTCCACCGGCGTCTCCGTGGCCGGATCACCCAACGGCTTGCCGTTCAGGTGGAGGTGCGTCGGCTCTTCGGCGTCGCTCGTGTACTCGTACATCGCGATGTAACGCGTGCGCGAAGCTGCCGATGGGTCCGCCGACGGGTACTCGATGAGCTTCTCCAGTATCCTCGTCGGGTCAACCTCCGGGTCCTTCTTGATGATGAACTTCATGACCTTGCTGTTGGCCTCGTTGACCGGATCGCTGGACGGGTACGGGTACGCCCCATCGTTGGCCAGGACGGCGTGGTCGGACTTCGACTTGGAGAAGCCGACCACCACGTCGACGATCTCGAACGGGGCCACAAGGGTCTCATTGGCCGTGAGGGGCTCATCGAGGTACGCCGAGTAGGCCGCCACGTGGACGATTTCCAGCCTGTTGGTGAAGAAGAATCTGAAGAACCTCGCGTTGCTGGCGTTGATGATGCCGAACCGGTACTTACGGCGCCGCACCACCATGTAAGGCCACGCCTTGCCGTTCACCATGATGGTGTCGCCGAAGTACTCTGGCTGCCACTAAGGGTGTATGGAGGGATTGTTTCCGGTGGAGTTCGTGTATATGGAGCCATCCATGCGGAAGCTCCGGTCGAACACCACCAACGGGCGGTCGAACTCGTCGCAGGCCGGGAGCCCGAGTGGCGACTCCACCTCCCGGTGGCAGATGATGTAGGCCCCGATCAAGCCGGCCAATAGGTTGACCCGGGTCAACCCCATGGCATGATCGTGATACCACATGTTCCCGGGATGCTGCTTATTGTGGTAGTGATATTTCTCCTTGGTCCACTTGGGCCCCCGCTCTCGGAACCCGGCGGTGAACCACGAGTCTGAGTGCCCGTCGCGCTCGGGCTCGTCGATCCTGCCGTGGAGGTGAACCACGGTGGGAATGCCCCTCTGGATGCGCGGCACTACGGTCGGGATGGTCAGGTCCCACGGGAGGATGTGCTTCGGAGGGAGGTAGTTTCGCCACATCACGTAAGTGTCGACGCCGTGGAGGGCCTCGATGGTGGGGCCGGGAACCGTGGCGTTGGCCAGGGATGTGCGGAAGGCGAACACCGGGGTCGGAGGGACATCCCTATGGAATTTCTGAGAAAAGCAAAAAGCAATATTAATTAATTATCCCAAAAAGCTTCCAACCCATTAATTATCTAAGTTTGATTAAACTTTATTGAGGCCCAATTGTACATAGCAATATAAAATTCTAGTTGCTAGGAAAGCAACGACTAGAAGAGTGGAGGGTGGAGATGTCTAGAAAAAGGTGGCACAAACCATATGATTAAATTAAATATCAGAAGTCAGAAAGAATGATTTAAAAAACGCGACTAGTGTTTTAATGACGAATCAAAACAGAACCAGTTGCTTTGGACTGACTAATCGCAATTCTTTTGGAAGTGCGCTTCATTTTATATAATTCGGCGAATCTTGTCACTTTAAATAACAGAGATTGGTGCACGATCTATTCCTCCCTCTTCCGACATAATGTAAAATGAGTTAGAGTTGATTCATGATTATGAGAAGCGATTTTTAATTTAAAGATATGCCCTAATCTTATCGTAACTGGAATAGAATGTTTCACCAGCCATTGGCCAGAAGCGAATTGAAATTCATATATGTGAAGAGCCATAGTAAAATGAAAAATCTTTATTTGCTGATCCCCCCCCCCCCCCCCCCCAAAAAAATAAAATAAAAAATAATTTTAAAAAAAATGTCACGTGCAATGCACTGAACAAGCCTTGGCCTGGTCTGGATTTGTGCTGGCAAATACGAGGTTGAGCTCATAGACCAAAATCACAAGCCATAGCTCGAGAATTCAGACATCTGATTGCGTGGGGGTGTGATGAAAGTGTCAGGGGCAACATGCAGCCAAAGTTAGCAAAATATATAAAAATGGCGTGACTTAGTTTCTTTTCCTTGTTTACAGCGAAAATGGAAATTTCTTGCAGGTTGACCCAAATGAACTCGAATCCATCGGAAGTAAGTATAAAAATATGTGAATGGAATGAACTGCATCATAGGTTCCTCATGGAGAAAGACAAGATTGCTCTATGCAGGGAAAATCCGCAACTCTATGAATCATGGGATGCCAACATAGAATTGTGATGAATCAGAGGGAACTCAAGAAGAATATAATCTAACACCCCAAGAGAGAGAGAGTTGCAGAGAGACAGAGATGCGGGGAAGAAGATGGAAGTAAAAGAGTGTCTTTCTTTCTTACCCAGCGTGTCTCGTACATGCCAATATTCAGGGATTTGGGCCTAGGAACACCATCCACGACGTCGAAACCTTGGACCTTGGGCATGTCCGGAAGCTTGTCCACGAACATCTCCAGCTTTGATGGGTTTATGAGCCTGTCCTTCGCCCAAACACTGCTCATCATGATGAGCAGCACAAGAACCACTGTCCTCTTCCCTGGATCGACCATTTTGAGCATCATACAAACGCACCCAACTCAGCCCTCTCAGAGAGAGAGAGAGAGAGAGAGAGAAAGTGGTGAGAAAAGTTGGTAATCTTTAGCTTTTTTGGGGGGGATCAGCTTCTTATGATGGTGAAAATGGAAGGAATGCTTCTCATTTTGGCTCTCTTTTGTAATGGCGTGGTGGGCTTTGTCGTCTCCATTAAAGAGCATGAGGACATGCTCAAGAACTCTTGAATGTGTGCGTTGATCCTCCTCTCCTTTATATATCACATGTGCAACCCTTTCTTTTGTCTTCCCTTTCTTCCTTTGTCTGTGTGTTGCTGTCATGCTCTGTTTGTTGGTTGTCTGCTAATTGGAGAGTTAGATGATTGGACGACGGAGTCGGGAATCAGATCAAGGGGACCGGAAGTGCTATCGCGTGTGACTCTAAACGTTTCAAGGTTTAGAGTGTTGCTCTGGCTAAATGTTTTCCCAAATAGGGATTTAACATCTTCGAGAAAAAAAGTCTTTTTTCGTTCATTCATTTTTGTAAGCGGTACAGACGATCATTTTTAGGAAAATATTTCACAAATCAATTATTTTCCACGAAACAATCTAATATAGTTTTTCCCCCTATTCCTAACTCATCATCACATACATTATCAATGCAAGACTCTTTTGCTCGTGAGAACCCGATAACACAGAGGAGGATTGATGACAGAGTTGGAGTAACGGTGAATTGGGCGCAACTCCTGCAAGAGCTCCTGCAGCTCGTCGCTCAACAGTTAGCCATAGAAGACTTCATGGCCTTCCATGGAGTCTGCACTTCATGGCGGTCCGCCACCACCGTAGAGAAGCATGACGTGAGGAAGAAAGCCCCTTTGGCTTATGACTCCTAGGGACAAGCCAACCCAACATGAGTTCTGAGTCAGAGTCCTAGGTGCATTATGTTCAATCCCTGCTCTCCAGCATCAAAGTCCCCAAGTTGAAAGGCAGTCTTCTAAATCATTTAGTGAAATCTTTCATATTACTGTTAAAATATACTTCTTGCTATTAGTGAGACAGGTGTATACACGTTGAGTAAGGAGGACGTGCCAGGCACATGACCTGATTACTTTGTTACCTATTCAATTAACTCTTTTTGAAAAAGTCTTCTCAACAAACCAATGTGATGTTTATCCAGAGAATATTCGTGCATTAAAAAATGATATAATGCAAGGTCATACGATATTGGAAAACTCTTTCCCAAGTCAGCGTTATTCATAACAATACAAGAAATTCAAGAAAAGAGAAACATGTTAAGAGAGAAGTTCTAAACTTGAGTTTATATTGTGTTTATACTTTTGGGATCGCAAAGTATACAAGAACCTCTTTTGTTACAACCATAAATCTACGACCCGATCTAATGTTGGAGATAAACACAAGTGTATATTTCCTATTGGCCCTAAGAATACTCTAGAATACACATTTTCATATTTCCCTTAAGAATATTTTAAAGTAATCAAGAAGCTTCAAGACATGCTTAGTTATCTTGGCCCACTTCCTCGGCTTATTGGGCCTTGAAACTTTTGGTCGGTGACGCTATTCTATCGCTAGTTAAAAGACTGGTGCCTTGAATAGATTCAGAAATTCACTTATTCAAATTTAGTTTAGGTACTATGATAATCAAATAATATAAGACAAACAAAAAGTTTGCGCAAATTTATAACTATTTTACATTAATCAACAAAAAAAATTTTTTTATTAATATAAACCGTTATATTACTATTTCATCTTAATATTCACGGTATTTGCTTAAACGGTCATATTATATAAACATTAATTTAATAAAAGGGTTAATACCATGAAAAATCCTAAACTGGTACACTGTAACAAATTTATCCCAAACTATTTTTTTTTACCATAAAAACCCCAAGTGATACACTTGTGACAATTTTACCTCGAAATATTTTTTGACCACCAAAACTCTAAAAGCTGATACCTGACATGATAATTTTACCTGAACTAATTTTTAATATTATTTTTCAAAACTTTTTCATTTTTTCTTCTTTTCCTTTTCTTTTTTTTTTCCTTTATCTTCAACCTTTGGGCAAAAATTGACCTAGTGAAGCCGACCTCGCCCGTCATTGGTGAGGCTCGACCTTGTCGACCTTTCAGCGAGGTGGGTTGAGGCTCAACCTTCAAACACGGGCAGGGCCGACCCTCGCCAATGCCCGGCGAGTTCGAGGCCCTCGCCAGGTGGCGACGAGGATGAGATGCCAAATCTGGCGAGGCTTGAACTGGCGGCAATTGGCAGGTCGGCCTTGCCCAAAATGACTGGGGGTTGAGCCTCATTGAGCCCTACTTTGTTGCCCGTGAGGGCGACCCCTTAAACGGCAGCGGTGAGGTCGACCCGCGCCAGCGGCCCGGGCGGGGTGATCTCATTGGCGAGATTGAAGGCGAAGAAAAATAAAAGAAAAGGAAAGAAAAAATAAAATAAAAAATCGAAAAAATAAAAATAATATTAAAAAATTAATTCAGGGTAAAATTGTCGAAAAGTGTACCAGGTTTAGGATTTTTGGTGGTTAAAAAATGGTTCGGATTTACTCCCGACTATCGGCCGTGTGGGGGTTCCTTGGGTTATCAAAAAAAAAAAAATGGTTCGGGATAAAACTGTCACAAATGTACCAATTTGGGGTTTTTGGTGGTCAAAAAAAAATAGTTTGGGGTAAATTTATCACGGGTATACCAGTTTGGGGTTTTTCGCAATATTAACCCTTTAATAAATAACCAAAAGTATTTAACCTTACATTCCGCTACACTATACGAAAGGATGGTTATGTTTTTAAGAGATCTCTTAACAAGATACTATATCAATAGTTACTAAACTTTGTTCCAATATTCAATATTGTCCTTAAACTTTTACTGTATTCAATATAATACTTGAACTATTCCTAAATGCTCAATTGCAATTTCTAAAATTTCACTTTGTTCATTTTAATCTCTCAACTTTCCAAGTGTTCATAATTAAATGATTATTTCTGCTACTTTATATCTCAATGTTTTCATAAGGATATTTCAAAACAATATCAATTTATCTATAGATATTCGTATTTATATTAATCTAAATCTTGTTCTTTATTTTTGAGATTGATAAAATTTTAATATATCTAAATGAGTTTCTACTTTTACTATTCTAGATATTATAATATGAAATTTACTTAAAGGGAACTATCCTAATATTTATAATGATAAAAAGTAGAGCGGTAATAAAAAAGATATCCCATCTTTTGTTTATTTAGGATAAGGATTGAAGTGAAAAGATTTTCTAAAAGCTAGGCATTAGTATAACTATGAAAATTTGTGAATAGTATCAAAAGATTACAGTTTGTAGATCGCATTAAACAAAGTAAAAGTTTAAGAATGACATTGCACATTGAGCCAAATTTTATGGATATTAGTGTCAACAACGGACCTTGTCTCCACTTGAACTCGAGCTGAACGTGTCCTCTATGCACCAAGTCAGCTCGCACAACCCAACTCACGGTTCTGCTCCTACGGCTTACGGTGGGGCTTTGCTTCAATCATCGTCTTGGCATCGTGGGCGAACAGAGTAGTTTGGAGTCGAGACTGTCGAGGGTAGATTCATGGATTCCGTGAGTTTGGAGTCGAGGACTGCCGAGGGTAGATTCATGGATTCCGGGAGGCATTATAGTATGTACGGGTGTTGCGGTATAGGAGCACGAAGATGAGGCATTGCCCTGAAGTAGGCTGCGAGAATACAACCCGCAGCTTGTCCTTTTCCACCTAATTTCACACCATCTCTCTCTCTCTCTCTCTCTCTCTCTCTCTCTCTCTCTCTCTCTCTCTCTCGTCCAACGAGAATAGAGCCCGGTTTGGCAGGGCTGTAAACGGTTCCGTTCGGTTCGGTTTTCTTGAAAAACCGAACTGTTAAGGAAGCACCCCTGAACCGAACTGAAAATCGCTCGAACCAAATTGAAATCGAACCGAAAAACTGATTTGGTTCGGTTCGATTCAGTTTTCGTTTTTCTTCTTTTTTTTTTTTTTTTTTTTGCTTTTTATTCATGGCTCGATTTTCTGTTTTTTCTTCTTCTTTTTGCTTTTTATTCCTATAAAAATATTTTAGTCATTTACGCTATTCAACTATTTATAATTTCGATTACGTATCGTTCAATCGCCATTTCGAATAAGATGAAAATTAAATAATTCTTTTTAATATTTAACGACATTTATTTCTTAGATTTGAATCTTTAATGTCAAAATGTAAACACATTCATGATATTCTACGAAGAGAATCATCGATCTTACAAATTAAAATAAGTTGAGTACATAATAATTTTGAAAAGCATAATCCTCATGCTTTGGATATAAGAATCAACTACTTTGGATTTGGAAGGAGGATAATATGTTACAATACACATAACATCTTGATCCGAAAGCTGTCATTAACATCGACGTTGCCCTATAGTATCTTTCGAACATTGTCAAATTTGACTTGATTGGCAATAGATAATGTCTATTAAAAGAAAGAAGAATGTTATGGTGCATTTGCCCAATAGTGAGACCTTTATCAGCCAGCAATGTGACAAGATACAAGATCACTACACAACAATCGATAAAACTTCCTTGGACATGCTTTCCATCAATTCGCCACATAGCCCTCAACCCGAATGCCTTAGCAGCAACAATGATGTTAGGATTCCCTGCCCACTTCATCGACAACTCCATTATTAACTCCTCTTCAGTAAGATAAGACTTTCATTCCTGGTGAAGAGAGTAAGATAGCATTAAAGATATGCCATTTGAGAAGATGAATGACAACTAAATAGGAAAATGTTATCATTCAGCCCATAGTTCACCGTGTAGTGCTAGGTAAATAAAGAAGCTGTCAACAAGAAACTGGACTGAGTGAAGCAGCTTCTCCCAAACATTCTGGCTGGTTCTTAAGATCCGCATTAATGTGCCAATTCTGACCCCAATTCCTACCCATTGGAAGCCATCCAGTTTTTGTGCCTTTAATTTTTATTGCAGCTATATCTCCAGCACCAGCCACATTGCTGATCAAGACTGAGATGAAGATACCCAAGCCATCAATTGTAAAACGAATCCCTCCCCTCCTTTCTGCATTTGATCCTGCATAGTGACAAAGAAGAGCTACAAAATCTTATAATGGACTAGCTGCAAAAAAGAATACAGAATCTCAGTACTCACTTGCTTTCTTTTTGCTTTCTTTACACATCAAAGAGATGACTACTTCTCTTTTGTTCGTCAATCATCAAGGGAAACCAATATCGAGTTCAGCTCCGTGGTCACAGTTGACAACTCTACATTAAATTCACAATAAAAATGAGAATTAAAGTATCTATTGCAATAGTAAAGGATATAAAATATTTCACGATAATTTTTTCTCACCTGACTCAAAATTTTCGAGTTCTTCTAAGTCCTCCTCAATCGAAAGTGAAAGTGGTGCGGATCGTAGCCAATCTTGAGCACATATAAGAGCCTCCACCATGCTTGGGGTCAAGGAGCTACGAAACACGTCAAGTACCATTAAAGTGAAAGTGGTGCAAATCGTAGCCAATCTTGAGCACATATTAAGTGTTCCCAAGCAGTCGATCTCGTCCTCCTTTTATTTGTGCCACTAGATTCACTCATTGAAGTAGATATCTACCAATCTATGACAATTAAAACCTGAAATTATTATAATTCAAGTGCCTGTGTCAAGTTAACAAACTTTGTATCACAAGCAAATACTTAATCCAAATAAAAGCATAATAGAAGGGGTAGCCATTAAAGCACCAGGACAGAAGTTACTAAACAAGCACTGGTTTGATATGCTTCTTAATTTACAATTGGCTGAGATCACTTCACATATTAAGGTTTATATCATCCATCATCAAGAGGCATCATCACCAGACCTTATTATCATTAACAAGCCAATCATATTCCTTGCCACCATCCTCTTAATATGGAATCTGTTAACTGTAGATAAACAAAAAATGATACTAATTCCATCCTACATAAAGAGCATGTAGATAAACCAAAAATGACAATTGACCAGCTGTTCAACTAGTTAGACACGCTTCTATCGCCAAAAGGGAGAGAGGAAAACTGTCAACAAAGCCAGATATAAGGACTTGAAAAGAGAATAAAAGAGAACTCCATATTCAAATATACGAAAAACTCTAACCAAAAAAATAATTCATGTAAACCTCCTCGAGGAAGGACTTGAAATTCATAGGATCTTACTTGAGTCGATGTCAATTGCCAAAATGCTCCGGCAGCAAAACTTTTTGCTGAAGACAGAAAAAGATTATGTTATAACAACTGCAAAAATTAGATCCATAACTCAGAGATCATACGATGTAGACAAATATGACCACTTGTAAACAGCATCGAGCAAAAAACCACGGGTGGTGGCAACAAATGCACGCAAAATACTGAATTCCGCTTCCCCAAACTACCAGGCTATGTAGGACCAGTTAAAAGAAATAAACGAAGAAAGAGAGGAGAAATTATCATAATCTAAACTGCACAAGAAGTCTCAAGATATTAGTGAGGTAAATGATCAATGCATAAAAATGCCAATTTGCTCATTCTTAGTCATATTCGCAGTTCTTTTGTTAAAGTCACTTTACCAGTGGATTTTCCCACAGTCCTAAAGAAGAACATCTAAGCTCCTGAACGGAAAGACTGGCCAAGGAACCTTGCTCTATTGGTTGCTTTTAGATGCAATTTCTCCCTACCACAACCAAAATAAGTAATAAATCTTATAGTTCCGATATGATATTATCGAGCACTTGCAAGTGTGTTGCAGTTGGTAAGCATTAGAAAGTTCTCCAAGAAAATAACATGTAATTTCTAAGACAAACCACAGTCTTCACAGAACAAGTATTGGAAGGATTGAAGGGGATATCAAATACTAAATGGAGTTATCTCCTTCAAAAATTACGCAAGATATTTTTGAGGGACTAGAGACCTAGTATCTACTAACAAGAACAAGTCCGGACAGCACATATGGCCCCCAAGCAAACTCACTTAGCCTACAGAATCCACCATTCACTAGAACACTTGAACGGCTCTCGGTTGTACTCTGCCCTCTCGACGACAAGTACAACGCAGATCCCAAAAACCCACGAACCTAACAAAGCAAAAAAAAAAAAAACAAAGCCAACTGCGAGAGGTTTCAAGAGTTTTCAGACAAAAACCCACGAACAAACCAGCAATGTCGACTCCGAAATAGCAAAAGCGACGTCCTCACCCCATGCTGCCGCTATGAGGAAACAAGATCATAAAAAGCGAAAGCATACCGCTCAAACGCAGGGCACAGACTACTAAAGCATACCGATTGTGAAGATCGGCGAGAAGACAATCGGCAAATGGACTCCTTGGTCTCTTGGTTTGAGCCTATTCCTATCGCCCCTTTTTCCGACGAATGGACTCCTCCTCCGCCTCCCTTTTTCCGGGAGAAGGCGATTGGCGAAGATGATCAGCTCAAACCCAAAGGCTCGGGTCGCATGACCAGCGGAGGAGGAAACGCCTGGCTCGGGCCCGTGGTCGGCGGGAGCTGGGAGCCATGGCGGAGGTGCGGGCGGGCGGTGGTGGCGGGCCGGAGGGGGAAGTCGGAATTTCGGAGGCGGAGCGGCGAGGAGGAGAGGGAGAGGGAGCGTGAGAGAGGGCGATCGAGTGGGCGAGATAGGGCTTTTTAGTTTTTGGGCTAAAACCGGTTAATTTCGATTCGGTTCGATCCGAATCGATCCGAACCGAACTAAAAAAAATGGTTAATTTTGATGATCCGAATCGAACCGAATCCGAATCGAAATGCATGAAATTTTCGATTCGGTTCGGTTCAGATCTCGGTTCGGGTTTTTCGGTTCGATTTTGACACCCCTACGATTTGGGACTTTGTTTGATCCTCCAATTCTAGCTTAGTCTCAGTTTGTTTTGCCGAAATGCAACATTTCTGAACAATTTTTTCCATGAAGTCATTTTCTAATATTTAGCTAAGTCTTGAAAATGAACTGAAAAATATTTTCCGTTATTTAGTAAGGAAAATCTCATTTGATTTTTCTAAATAGATATTCAATATTCGGGCGCCAATGACTTGCGCATAGGTAGCCAAGGAACCCAACATGAGCACCGAGGTCTTAAGCCCAAATCCCCGATTTTGGGCACAAGCATGGGCACTAGTCTTAGGTCCATCGAAACCAAGCCCGAGAACTCAATGCTTGAGCTCGGCTCCCTAATGTCCTAGCCCTGCTTGGCAAAGGCCGGGCCCATGTCCCCAACACTCAAGCTTGGGTCCATCAAGGCCGAGCCCTGAACCCCAACACCCGGGATTGGGACCCGATCACCCGGGCTTGGATCAATTGAGGTCGAGGCCGAACCCCAGTGCTCGGGACTCGATCCCCAATGCTTGGACCCAAGTCCCTCGAGGTCGGGCTTGGGACCTTGGCACCCATGCTCGAGTCCTCCAAGGCCAAGTTTCGGTCCCTGACGCCTAGTCCTGGGCATCAGACCGAGGTGCGGGTGTAGAGGACCCGGGCAAGGGCATCGGCACGGGACTCCTAAGTTTGGCCTCGATGGACCTTGGCTCAGAAGTTGAGTCCCAAGCACTAGTGTAAGGGGTTCAAGGCTCGGCCTCAATGGACTTGGGCACGGTCCCTGAGGACCTCTGCACGGTAGCTGGAGTCTTAGACACGGCCTAGATGGACTTGGGCCAGGTGCCGGGGTCCCGAGCCTGGCCTCGATGGACCTGGGCCTAGGTGTTTAGGACCAAACCCCACTACCAAGGGCCCCAAAATGAGTGTTGGGATTTCCATATCCAAGCACAGAGTTTCTACTCCAAGAGCAAATTACCTAATCATATTTTGAAAATGATATTTGATTTTTTAAAGTCAAAACAATTTTCCTATATTTAAGTTTTCGTAGGGAAAATCTTTTCTGTTCACTCATTTTTCAAAGCAATCCAAGCTACCGGAAAATGATAAAAATATTTTCCCGAAAAATGTCTTACTTGAAACAAACGGAGCCACAATCAATTTTCCAATTTAGTGGAGACTAAATGGGGCTGATTTAGGGGCTTAATAATGTACTAAGATGTGGAATTAAGCGGGTGAATAAAGGTTCAAATTAATTTGGACGAATTTCACAACTAAATAACAAGAGGACACACAAAAATAACAAACACGAACCCGAGCTCATACAATAAACGATAGTTTGGGTTAGGGGTTGAACTACGTCAGTATGACTATACGAGGTGGAAATTAGTTATCTAGAAATCATAATGCTTCTAACTTCTAAATGTACGATGAAACTGTATGTGAAAATTTAGGTGTCGATACTCTTATAGAATAACGAATGAATATCCAACTTTTACTCTTCTAAATCATATCCATTGCACGTTCCGATCAACAATGGATACAGTGAAAATATACGAGTTTAGTGAATGTTGCGACGGTCGATAAGCAAGGGTAAAAAATTGTGCCGTTCGGGGGGGTTTTATGTAATTTTACCAGAAAAGAAACGGAAAGAGAGGATGAACACAGGCTTTATCTTCGGAAACGGAAAGAAATTTGGGGACCCTCTCCAACACCCACCATTTGAGGTTCTCATTATTTTGTCATTTTTGTTGATGATTATTCTCATTATACCTAGCTTTATCTTATGAAAAATCGATCTGAGCTTACTCATATCTATCGCGATTTTGTTGCCATGATAAAAACATAATTTTCTAAAGATATCAAGGTCTTTCGCACCAATAATGCCATGGAATATCGAGACATGGAATTTCTTAAACTTCTCTCCCAACAAGGTACTCTTATTCATCGTTCATGTTTAGGAACTTCTCGCAACAAAATGGTCGCACCAAACGTAAACATAGGTATATCTTGGATGTTACTCTAACTCTTTTAATGTCTGCCTCTTATCCAAAAAGGTTTGGGGGGAAGTTTGTCATACTGCTATTTGTACTATCAATTGTACCCCGTCCCCTATCATAGACAACATTTCTCCTTGTGAGCGTTTATACGATAAGGTTTCCTATTACAGTTGTCTTAGAGTCTTTGGTGGTGCTGGTATTGTGCACCTCCTTCCGCATGAACGCACAAAGTTTGAACCCTATGCTCATTTATGTTGCTTTCTTGGGCATGGCATTGAACACAAGAGATATAGGTGTTGGGATCCTATTTCTAACCGTCTTCGTGTGTCTCGTCATGTTTCATTCTGGAAACATAAAATGTTCTCATCCATTCATCCCTTTGAATTTTCTACTCATGTCCCTTTCTTTACCAATCCTTCAATGGATTTATTCCCAGAAGATCCTGTATTACCATCAACTTGTGAGTCTTCCTCTTCATAGTTGTCCTCTTCTCATCTTGATGAAAGCCCATTTGGTGATCCCACTTCAGCAACTTCTAACATGTCTGCCCCAACCGAGGATCCTAAGTCTTCAGCCATTCCATCTACTTTTGTTCATCGTTCCACGAAGTAAGTCAACCTCTAGCTCATCTTCATGATTATCATTGTTACTCTATCATTGCTTCTCTTCATGAATCTCGCACCTATAAATAAGCTAGTATTAATCCTCTTTGGCAGCAAGCAATGGCAGATGAGTTACAAGTCTTGGAAAACTCTCACATGTGGGATTTAATTGAATTACCTCCCGGTAAGTCTGCTGTCGGTAGTAAATGGGTATATAAGATTAAAACCAAGGTAAATGGTACAGTGGATCGCTATAAAGCTCGGCTAGTAGCAAAAGGCTTTGCTCAGGAGTATGGCATTGATTATGATGAGACTTTTGCCCCTGTTGCTCGTCTTACTTCTGTTCGCAATCTTCTTGCTATTGTTGCTGTTAAACGTTGGCCTCTATTTCAAATGGATGTTAAAAATGCATTTCTTAATGGCGATCTCATAGAGGAAGTTTATATGGTACCTCCTTCTGGATACTCTCATTCATCTAATAAAGTGTGCCGATTACGTCAAGCATTGTATGGATTGAAGCAAGCTCCCCGTGCATGGTACTCCAAGTTTAGCTCAACTATGGAATCTCTTGGTTTTAAATCCAATTTTTATGACCATGCTCTCTTTGTTTGCATGCACGCATTGTGGGTACATTATATTGATTTTATATGTGGATGATATGGTTATTACCGGCGATGATCAGACCGGCATTATCAAACTCCAGCAGTATCTTAGTAAACAGTTCGAAATGAAAGATCTCGGGTGATTTAGCTATTTTCTAGGCTTGGAGGTTGCAGTTGATGCTTTTGGTCATTGTCTATCTCAGGCAAAATATGCCACTGATCTTATTTCTTGAGCTAGGTCATTGATAACAAGATTTCTTCTACACTCATTGAGTCGAATGCAAAATTCAATGACAAGGATGGAACTCTTCTTCCGAATCCTACACCTTATCAATAGTTGGTTGGTAGTCTTATATATCTCATAGTTACACATCCTGACATCGCTTACACTATTCATATTGTTAGTTAGTACATGACCATGCCTCGTGCGACTCATTTTGCTACAGTTCTTCGAATTATTCCCTATGTCAGGGGTACTTTGTTTCATGGTCTTTATTTTTCTACTCACTTTACCTTGGAGTTGACAACTTATTCTAATGCTGATTGGGCTAATGACCCTTAATATCGTTGCTCCACTATAGGCTTAAGAGAAGGTGGTCAGACCCGATTAGCAAAGGGCCAGAGAAACTTTCGAGTTATGAATGGCGTCGAGTAAGGGTCTCGCCTGGGTCAGAAGAAACTCTCAAAACGCGCACTGACCACCTTTGGTTGATTCATGCATCAGAAGAAATCCGAGCTTCTAATCGGGAAAGAAAGCGTCGGCCTCTCTTCCTATTCCAGCACCCACTAGAAGAACTCGAGTCCCCAGCAAGGAACCACCAACCTTGCACCAAACCCACCTCACGAACTGAATCGCCATCATCATCTTTCCATTCAAATCCCACTCACATCCGAAACCCACCTCGACGATGAAGGCGTATGTAACAACAGCCCTCCACGAGCCAAAAGACCAATCTTTCGACACCCCACAAGGGACCCATGATGACCCAGTTGCCTCTAGCTTTCTATCGCTCCAGCTCGCAATCACCTGTCGCCAATCGCCACTAGCAACAGAGCCTTTTTAGTTCGGATTCTGGCACGACCAGGCTTTCTTGCTTCGGCGAGGGTTGCCCTCGCCTGTCCCAGGCAAGGGCCAACGCTGGTGGCTTTCTGGCGGAGAGAAGGGAGAAGAAGAAAAAAGAAAAAAAAAAAAAAATAGAAAAAAAATTAAAAATTTAAAGACGAAAATACCTCTCCACCAAAGAGTTTGGGATAAATGTATTTTAGTTTAGAATTTTTTGTGTTACAAAAAAAAAATTTGAAATAAATATATCATTCAAATATAAATTTAAAATTTTTGTATTATAAAAATGTTTAAAATAAATTTATCACGTCGAATAAAGTTTGAGATTTTTTGCAGCATTTTTCCTTTCCAAAATGTGTTGCAAAATTCCTGAACAAAAATTCACACGGCCGGCCACAAAAATTGAAGCCCACAGATTTTGAAAGACAAAATCCCAAACTTTATGAACCTGAGCTTCGTCAAGATAGTTTCCTACTGGGAGACTTACCATTTGCTTCATGGCATTAATTTCCAGGTCCCCGCTGCACGGTTCAATTAGAGGACAACCACTTCACGCAAACGTTTCTGGAACGTAATGATTGTGTCCGTGCTCTAAAGCTCTTCCCATTTTTTTATTTTGGACTGGCAATCAATGCGTTTCACATTGACTGTCAAAAGGAGAGGATCATGATGCCCTTGGAGACTCGGAAAGAAAGAGTGATCAGGACGGATGAGAAAATAATTGATGAATGCTTTTCGGTAATGTGGTGGTGATTGTCATCTCATATTTCCGATTCAATTGGGAAGTTCGAATGATTGACTGAATTAAACTTGTTATTTACAAGTATCTAGGAAACACCAGAATTCATTGAGGATTTGAAATATGGGAAAACTTAGCGTACCGTTGAAATTGAGAATTAAGTAATTTATCTATTTTACTACCAGCAAGTTGGGCAAAAAAACACAACTCAGTCTTGTTATATGGAAAAAATAATGCAATTGGTTAGGTATGCTGACAATAATTTACAAACAAGGCCAATAGACTAACACAATAGTAAGTTATCAACATCTTTAGAAATTTGCCACTCGAACAAAAACTTAATGGTAGAGATAGCAAGTTTCTAGTGTAAATCAATGATTTACTAAACGAGATCCAACTATACTAATAGCAAGTTTAAGTAAGGCATGTTTTAATTTTAAGTACAATGTAAGTTTTTATTTATGTAAAAGCTCATAATTCAAAATAAAAAAATTTATCAGTGGAAATAGTGAGTCACAAGTAAAATTAATAAATTTTTATTAATGTTCGCTTTTAGATATTTCACTTTTTCTTTTTGTCAACTTTTACATGTTTCACTTCCAATATTATTTAAAAGCTCTTATTTTCATAATGATCAACATACTTCTCGATATCTCTAATATTATCAATCAAGAAAGATCAATAACTCCAATATATCTCTAACATCCCCTCAAACTTAAGGTGACATAGAAGAGGTTAATTTCAATTTGGTGAAAAGATCTTGAAAACGCTTAGGTGGATATGCCTTAGCGAAAATATCTGCAATCTGATCAACTGATGTAGTGGGAACAAGGCGAACAATATCACGAAGCACGTGAGAGCGTATGAAATGACAATTTTTATTCAATATACTTGGTACGCTCATGGAAAACATCATTATGTGCTATTTGGACAATGAACGGCCGTGCCCCCATTATGATGGACTCCCATGTCTTCAATAACCATCGCAATCATAGTAATTTTGATGTTGTATCAACAAGAGCATGATATTCTACTTCAATACTCGATCGAGTGACTGTAGTTTGTTTCTTGCTTCACCAGAAATAAGGGACCTTCCCGAGAAAAAGCAATAGCCCGTAGTAGAGCGACGATTAAGAGGGTCATTAGCCTAGTCAACATCACAATAAGCTGTCAACTTTAAGATTAAGTTAATAGAAAATGAAGACCGTGAAATAAGGTACTCTTAATGTAGCAAAAATTTGAAGACAAGAGCAAAGTGAGTCGATTCATGCATTGTCATAAATTGACTTACAATATAAATAGCATAAGCGATGTCAGGGCAAGTAATAGTAAGGTATACAAGACTACCAAGCAGTTGTCGATAAGGTGTGGGATTTGGACGAGAAGTCCCATCTTTGTCATCAAATTTGGCATTAGTTTAAATGGGAGTTGTAGCAGTCTTGTTAACAGTAAGTCCGCTCAAGAAAGAAGATTAGTGGCATATTTTGCTTGAGAAAAATAATAGCCAGAGGAATCTAACACAACTCCAAACCTAGAAAACAACTCGAGCCATTTGAGATCTTTCATTTCAAACTGTTGACTCAAATATCTGCTGTAATTTCATAATACCATTATGATCATTACTAGTAATAACCATGCCATCCACATATAATAGTAACAAAATATACCCATGAAATGTTCGTTGAACAAAGAGAGCATTGTCATAGGAACTAGATGTAAATCTAAGGCATTCCATGGTGGAACTATACTTGGAATACCATACACGAGGAGCTTACTTTAGTCCATATAATGCTTGGCGAGGCGAAACACTTTATTAGACATGTGAGTATATCAAGGATGAGGCTCCGTATAAACTTCTTTAGTGAAATCCTCATTGAGAAATGCATTTTTGACATTCATCTGGAATAGAGCCCGTCGTATAATAGCAACGACAGCAAGGAGGCTACGAACATAAGTAAGACATGCAACTAGAGCAACTGTCTTGTCACAGTCAATGCTATACTCCTGAGTGAAGCCTTTTGCTAATGGTCTAGCTTTGTAGCATTCCATAGTACCATTTGCCTTTGCTTAGATCTTGTACACCCATTTATAACCTATAGCCAACTTTTCAGAGGGCAAATCAATCAAATCCCAAGTATGGGATTTTTTCTAATGCTTTCAACTCATCCATCCGTTGCTTTACGCCAAAGAGGATTAGTACAAGCTTCTCCATTCATGTGAGGTCTAGAACAACCTATAAATAAGCTCATGTATCATTAGTATTAGACATACAAAAATATAAAAAATTCTCTTTTCCTCTTCATTCTTAAATATACTCTTGAGATTTTTCGAGATACTGGTTGAAGGACCGTATGGGATAGAAGATCTCCATCCTGATATTGAATATTTTCCGCACATTTTATAATCCTCAGTTATGACCCTTTATTTTTTCTTAAAAATCTTGTCTATTAACAGAGAGAAAAAAAAAAGCACAAGAAGTTAAATTCAAAAGCAGACACTCATTTGGACAGGCCTCATCAATGTCTATTAGCAGTATAGCTGTGGGCAGAGAGAGAGCGCGCGCAAAGAGAGAGACTACCAAATAGTCCTTGGCAGATATTCATTATAGGTTTTAATAATTTCTCATTCTCCACATCATCGATACCACGACATTAGTTAAGATCAAATTTCCCCGAAAACTTTAACAACGAAAATACGAGAGGCCTCCAATTTCTCGTCCTAGAAGTCCTCATGGAGTGAAAATTGTCTATACTGAAATTTGCTTTTAAGGATGAATAAATCTAAAATGTGACACAAGTGCTTTACGAGCGCACATTGATAACGATCTTTCTTAAAGTCCGAAATATATCTAATGAATATCATCATCACAGAGGTAGCCAAAACCCTGGTCCACCCTCACCACCAAAACGAAGGACACTTTCTTGTAGCAACTACTAAAACAAACTGAGCACATTAAGCGAACTTGAAGGATGATGTTAAACGCAGTTAGGAGCAATTTGTGTTAAAGTAGACCTACCAAACCAAAGCGTTGCAGCTAGATTAGTCACTAACATTCACTGAAAGTTGCGCTTTGCTTTTGTCTTGCCGATAATGCTATTTAAATGTAGAGCTATTATTTTGCTTGAGTTTCACTTTCCATCACATGTGAATCCTTTACATTGAGGATTAGGTGTGCTGTGACGATACATACTAATGATGCCTTCCTCAGACAGTTATCTTCTTTAAGAAGAAAATTACCAAAATCATCTTTAACTTGACTTCCCACCGTAAATATCCACATGAGACACTAGCTCGATGCCACACACCCCACCACCACGTTTCCCCTTCCACCGCACGTAATGCCATTGTTCCTCGGAGGTCGTCACTGACCTCACATCTGAGGAAGCCGATCGTCACCACGCCAGCTTAAGGTCAGATCGAGCTTGTGGCCACCATGGTTAAGCTTTGTTACAGAGCTTGCGCAGCTGGATTGTCACAAAAGCTCGCGACTAGTCATGGCCCCTCACAAGCTCGAGGCCGACCTCACGCGGGCTCAGCCTGAGCTCGTGTGCCCTCGTTGTCCCAAGCCACAAACAATCTCGCCATAGACAGAGACAGGGATGAGGGGAGAGGGGTATAGGCAACAGGCAAGGGGAAGGTGACATTGTCGGTGTTAGCATTGAACTGTGGCATCAACCTAGGGGTGGCTCTCGGTCACAGATGGGGATAATTACCAAAAAGTCCTAAACTTATTGTAAGGATGCTAATTCAGTCACAAACATTTTAATTTAATTTATTTAATCCTAAACATTTTGACGATTTGCCAATATAGTCCTTTCAATCAATTTTGGCGGAGATTACTAACGGGGCGTCGGACATCCTACATGGGCAATGACGTAGATAATTTTTGCAAATTTTTTAAATTTTTCTGAAATTTTTCTTTTTCCAATTTTTTCCTTTTATTCTCTTTCCTTTTTATTTTTTTATTTTTCTTATTTCCCTCTGCTGATCCATGACCTCAGCGGTGGTAACGTAAGATGGCCGGCGGCCCACGTCGGTGATATCAAATCTAAAATTGACCATAAGAACTATATTGGCAAATCGTCAAAAGATTTTGAATTAAATTGATCAAATTAAAAGGTTTTGTTATGAATTGGCATCCGTACAATAAGTTTAGGACTTCTTTTCTATAATTTTCCCAACGTTGATGTGTTGTGCTATTATGTGTGAGGAGAGAGAAATGGCAGGGGAAGAGAGTGCAAGAGGGGTTTCGGTGGAGATTTTGAAGTAGATATATAATACAAGTTTGAGAGCCAAAAGAAATGAAGGAACAAGCAGAGAGTAGATGTAGAATACATGGCCATAACGAATACCAAATTCATCAAGCCAAATGAGAAAGTCACAATCATCTTTGTTTCATTTAATTTTGTGAAGGTCATTCAATAGTGCACTCGACCTGCTCTGTCACAGAATGAATCACAGTGGAGGCAAGCAAAAGACATGAATATGTGCTGAACGAGAGGATGATAAGAGACATGAAAAGGACTAAAGTTTTATTGAAATGAAGAAATCAACAAGCAACAAGCCATGTGTTGAACATATTTGACCACATATACCACCATACTAGACCACCAACATCATCAGTCTTTCCATACCCACAAAGATAAAGACACCAAGATAGCCCTAAAAATTTGATCACATGACGGTGCACGCTGTGGCATTTTCTTCACTGAAGTAATCACATTGGCTCACGTAGTAACCCCTATTCCCACCTGGACACTCATCAGCTGGTCTTCCACATCCATCATAGCACATCACTGGCCTCCTCTGCCCACAATAGCATTGTGCCGCACCATAGCGTCCATAGCATGGGGACAACAATACACCGGCAACATCGGATACCCGGCACCATCGGATACATTGGCACCGGCGGGTAGCCTGCCATCGGCTTTGGTGCCTTCGGGGGGGCGGCGCGGGCGCCTGCTGTGGAGGCTTTGGTGGAGCAGGGGTTTCGAGGGCTGTACTGACACTGTTGCAGGCGCAGGTGGCTTCGCAGTTTCTTTTTCGGCGGCTCTTTGAACCTGACGTGCTTGGTCTCGACTTTCTTTACTATCTTGCCACCCTCGCAGATGATCTTCTGCCGGATTTTCTCCGGGCTGCAGCACACGACGGTGATTTCCACCGTGTTCTTCTTTTCATCGTATATTTGATCTCGAATTTCTTTTGTTCACAAATTAATTTATAGCAAACTCAGTCGAATTAAATTAACACCAATGCAATAGTAATTACAAATCAAGAAATGATAACAATTTTAAACTAAAAAGAGGGGAAGCAAAAAAAAAAAAAAAAAAAGAGAGAAAGAGAGACTCACGGGGAAATTTACAGAGAATTTTCTTGATCTTCTTATAGCAGCGCGGGCACTGCAAATCCACCTTTATCCACATTCTGGTCACCTGCAACAAACAAGAACAATGCAAAAATCAATAAAGCCATGTGTATCAGATGAATGCGAAGAGGTTTTCCTTTTCCTAATCGTTTGCAGAGAAAGTATCAGGGATGCAAAACAGAGAAATGAACAAGATGGACCCAACGAAATAATAACCCCCCAAATGGAGAGATAGTTGTTCTGAAGAATCACAATCATAGAATGATAAAAAAAAAAAAACGACCCAGAAAAGAAAAGGGAAGAAAAATGGAGTTGGCGGATATCGAGAGAGTGAGGAGGAGGATTTACCTTCTCTGCCATAGCTGCGGGAGAGACAAGGTCTGGAGAGCTCCGAAAATGAGTGAATGGGAGTGTGAAGAGGTGAAGGAAGGAAGGATCAAGTGACGATGGGGTGCCAGTGATGGATGAATATGAATGTTAGAGAATGAGAACAGACTGGTTAAGAAAGAGAAAGGTCCCTAGTTGGCTAGTTCAATAGCTTCATCTGCTTCTTAAGTATTGAGAAAATTCTGTATTTGGCTTAGAGTCGCATGATGAACAGAAGTCAACCGAAGTGTGCGGCAAACTTGTATTTCGTAAGACTAAAGACAAGGAACTTGACCGTACGTATGTTAGTCCTCATGTCGCTGTCACGTTGAATACTAGCAGAAGCACGCGTCGAACTCATGACGTCCATTTGATTACATCACCTCCATTGCTGGTGGGCTTGCAGTCTGCGGCAATGATGGGGCTATGAAATGATAATGCACGTGTTTTATCTTCCATCGTCGAAAGAATTACAGCAGAAGAACAGGAACAGCGCCTAGGCGATTGCTACAATTTCCATAACTTTGCTTTCTGCAGTTGAATTTCCAACACGCGCAGTGAGATTTTTGTTCCTTAAACCGTCGTTTTGCTCATGTGATTTCGGTCCTTTTTGGTTGTTGTTTTTGCAATGAATTTGGTTTCGACAATTTATTGCACATGAAGTTGGATTTCGAGGGAATTCACAGGTGACCGTGATGGGGTGAACTGTACTATTTTATGCGTGGTATTGCTTAGCTCAATACATGGAACTAAAATTGTATGGATTGATCATCTAAGTATGTCAAGCAATCGAACACAATATCAAATAAATAAAGGAAATAAATGGTGCACCAAAGTTACATGGCTCGAACAATGTGACCTACCTACTCTAGGAAGAGAGAAGCACAAGATTTCACAAAAGATCATACGATATGACGGAGAGTACTAACTTAAACTGTGAAAAAAAAAAGAAATTTTTTTTATTGAACTTTCTCCAACATGGGGTAGGTAATAGCCCATATTCTCCAAACCGACGTTACATGGTTTGACATGAAGTCCAAGTTAGACTTTAAACTCGTGACATAATTCAATTTAAAGTTTATCAAACTCCAAAAATATTACGTTAGACCTTCCTTACATGGAAAATCAATATCCACAAAGTGTATAACATGAAATCAAAGCATTGTGGAAAGAAACAAAGAATAATTCTCCATCGGCAGTAAGACCAAATTACACGTGCACGATTTGGTTGGCAATGAATGTTAGAATAATATTGGGCTTTGGAAAAATTGATTGGGGGACGGCGAATGTAGTAGTGGAATCCAGCTGTGTGAAGAGCAAGAAGCCATTGATTGGAAAGAACGAGAAGCTTAG
>JAMXDD010000003.1:13537855-13595523 GCA_024733475.1 Syzygium grande | reverse complement strand
GGTCACCTTTCGATCATGCACACCAAATCATTTGTAAGATTTATTGCAATGAAAAGAAGACTTAGGACTAAAGTGTGGAACCCACACAAGTTGTAAGACTCCCCTTTAGCCTTTTCTTACGCAAGAGAAAGAAAAAATGAACTGCCTATGAGTCAGGGATGAAAAGGTTGACTGCCCTTAACTCCTTCGAGTCAAGGAGACTGATTGGAATATGATGACATCTGCCCCCATTCTATATTCAATCAATCACGGGGAATATCTAACCGAAAAAAAAAAAAAAAGAATCACGGGGAGTATAGAACGTGATGGACAATCCTCCAATTCTTCTAACTTGTAAATTGTGCCCCCAGCAAATTAAGGAGAATTTCATGCGAGGTCTACCTTCACCGGCGCATACGCCACGTTTACTTAATTTTTTTTTTTTTAGAGGTGGAAACATGCCACGATTCCCGAGATCACATGCCGCACATGATGACAACATATAAGGGCCACTAACTTATTTTTCTCGCTAG
The DNA here is from genome assembly GCA_024733475.1 of Syzygium grande. Classification (NCBI taxonomy): domain Eukaryota; kingdom Viridiplantae; phylum Streptophyta; class Magnoliopsida; order Myrtales; family Myrtaceae; genus Syzygium; species Syzygium grande. Next base: position 13,595,011 of record JAMXDD010000003.1, on the reverse strand, counting down.
TTCGGTCTGATCAAAATAAATGCGTTGTCGTGACACATTACCTTAAGAGAATGCGCAAGTATATAAATTTAAATTCATAAATTGAGTGGGGCCCTCTTCGGCCCAAAAGAAAGAAAAAACCGCGAAATCAAGTGAGAGAACAAACGCGGTTTCCGATTAAGCAAGCCCCCTTTTAATTCTGCGATTACGGCGTTCCTTGTCGCGGCCGGAAATGACTTAATAGGAAGTAAGCCGTAGACACAAAATTCAAAACGTGTGGGACTCCTCTTGGTGGGTGCGTGAGGATTGAACACGCACTTCAGGGGGTGTTCACATAATAAAATAGACAAAAGACAGTCTACTTTTCCAAGTGACTAATGAGAGTTTTTCCTCTTACAATCAATGTTGACGAGGCTAGAATTCTAACGCGGAGAGGTGCAGGGGTCAACGTGCTCAACCGATTTATTTAACAATTATTATAGGGTGTGAAGAGAAAATGTTGACCATAATGGATCGATATAAAAGAGTGAAATAACATATGTTATTTTACTTTTACTCACATAAAACAACTAAAGGGTATTGCGCTAATTTTAGTCAGTTGGAGCAATTTCTATTCATTTTAGGAAATTTAATCCTTTTTAAATACCAAGAAATTAGCTATAATATTATTATTTCACTAAACAAAGTTTAGTTTCATCGGAGTTCTTGTACTGTTAGTTCTGTATATGGTATAGATTTCCATATTAAGAGATTATTTTCAAGTTTTAACACAACCACCAACGGGTCCTAATTTTTTATTTATTAATAGCATATAAAATATTATAGATTTCGAGATTGTAGTACTCTTTGATACTATGTTGGGTAGGGGTGATTAGAAATGAAAAAATGGGATTGTGAGGTGATTCTGACAGAAAAGAAGAGAAAGGACTTGAAGGGATTGGGTTATAATGTCCTCTGAATGCGAGTGAGGGAAAAGAGAGCGCAGATATGCATTCAAAGATATCATTTACGTATTTAGGGCTTGTCTTGACTTATAGTTTTTGCCGTTTGCTTAATCTTTATCTTGCGATTTGCGCACTTTGACCTTTTTTTCGAATCCGAAACTCCTAAAACTTACAAAAACTCAAGTATAGACACATAACTTCACATGTAATTTGATCATAATTTTCCAAAATTTGATCGGTATTCCAAATTTTGGCAGGAAAGCAAAAAATTCTTTATGCTTTTGTTTTGAATTCAAAACACGCCCTTGTACACAATAGTTGACTTTACCAAACTCTTCTAATCCTTTCACTTCGTTTCTTTCCCTTCATCCAAACAAGAATGTGTTTTTTTAACAATTCTTTCTCTTGAATTTGGCAAGTCACTTAGTGTTCAATTTAGGTAGGACTAACATGAACTAGGATACGTAGTATAAGTTTTTCCTTTGTGAGGCTAGAAAGTTTTTTTAGATTTGGCTTCCCTTAGATCCTTGATGTTCAGCAAAGAGGTAACCTCACTAAAGAAATGGATAGAGAGGCCTTTGTGGCTTGTCCCGATCTTGCTGGGCGGGCTCCGAGGATGCATTCCTTATTTTAATGTGCCGGTACCCGCACATCCTTGTCCTCCTTGTATCTTTGTTTTCTTTAGGAGGAGGGAATACCCTTTGGAAGTTTGTATCCCGGTGATCTCGAGATCTGGATGAGGACTGAGATAAAAGCTTTTAAGGACATGCTGAGGTCGTTTATAAGTTTTTCCTTTGCGAGGCAAGAAAGGCTTTTTAAGTTTTGGTCCGTGGAATATAGTTTTTTATTCGTGGTGGTTGTAGTTGACAATCGTTAATGCTTCGTCCCACACAGCATATAGACTTCTTTGGAATGACATAAACAATGGAGGAGCTCGGGAATGGCGTGGTAACGCTTTGTCCTCCTCCATGTCGACCTAATTTGGCAGATTGAACGGTTCCATCCGTGGGTTCTCCTTCTCTTGATACGCCATCTAAGGGGACGAGGAAAGAAAAGGAAACCCAATACAGCAATCTGGTGCATGTACATCTGGTGTGATGTTCGCTCGATCCGACGGTTCATATGCGCAAAATGCACATAAACTTGATGCCGTCGATAATAGCTCTACGAGAATTGTACCGTCAAGAAAAATCTATCTCTAGAAAGATCTTTGTCCCTCCCACTTTTCTTAGGTTTATAGCTACTCACAGCAAGACCATGAACAGTGACCTAATTCCCTCCATTCTAAACCATGAGCTTTAAGAAAACTAAAAGCTAATAGAAGCAAAAAAGAAAGAAAGCGAGGACCCCTTTTCATTTGCATGGAAACACAAGGATATAATTAAAGACGAAGCAAACGAGATAGAGAGACTTACGATATCGCCGCGCGAGATCTTCAGATTCACTAGAGCGGAGGCGAGCTTTAAACACCTTTCGTGGGTTTGTCTCCAGGTGTACCTCGTGTCGCGGTAGATAATGGAGGTCTTGTTGCCATGGACGAAAGCTGCTCTCTCTAAGAAGCTTGTGGGAGTCAAGGGAACGTAATTCGCAGCGCACTGGAGCAAACCTTCCATGATCATTCTCTATGACGTGTGTTTGGGGTCTCTAGCTTGTGAGACAAGGGAGCAATGATCATATGCATTTATATCGCCCGTGAGCAGTAAATGAATGTCTGAGTTGGACCATTTTCCATGTAGAAAAAAAGGGCAAAAAGAAGCGGAATCACTTCAAGAGATCATGCACCGATGGAAGGTCTCTTTAAGGGCATGCGTGTAGGAAATCTCTCAAAGTATCTTGCACAATAGAAGCTGCTTATTCCTTTAATGAAAGTATATATAACTATCCAAATGCACAATTACGTCTGAGGAAGGAGGGAGGGGGTGGTGGTGGAAAGGAAGGAGCGAGGAAGCATCGACATTCTGGAGGAACACGGAGTGTGTGATGAGCAAAAGAAAATAATTAAACTCATAATATTGTTGTAGTTGGCTCTAGATGGATACGTGAAAGTTTCGACGAGCAGATCTCGATGGAGGTGATCAATCACGGTTAAAAAAAATTTTAAAATTATGTACGTTTTTATAATCACCACGTAAGCACATACTAAAAAGTGATCGCAACAGGTCAAAGATGACCCTTATTAGCGTTTTCGGTAAACGATGAATCAAGGACACGGCACGCATACGAGAAGAATTTCTAGCTTAAGATGGAGCAAGATGAGAATGGGTCTTCGACTTCTTATATAACTATTTCACCCTCCGAAGTGAGGGTGCAGTAAAACATAGTCCTTAAAAATATAAGTCGACATGATGCGAATGTCAACGGGTCGGGTCAGCTCGGGGGAGAATCTAAAGTGATCAAAGGATATCGAAATTGTCACTTTCTATTCCTTCTAGTTGCACGCGGTTGCGGTAAATTTGCGCTTGGTTTATTTTATAAGACAAAATTTCTTCGAGAATAGTCATTGTAGCGACTGCAGCATGCGGCGGTTCCAAGTGAAACTTTCTAAAGTTTAGGCAATGTTGTTTTGACTAGAGTATCAACAATTACTTGTCTCTGCATTCCCGTCAAAATGGACAAAGAGAAATTCCACGTGACACTAAATGTCGATCTTCATGACTTTTTAAGGTTGAGGTGTTCGATTTGAACTAGAATTAGGACCTGAATTGGTATAAGTAGACTCAGCGGGTGGGCTCGGGTCAGGTAGACACCTCATTTCATTATTGATATCAATGACCTGTCTTGAGCTAAAAGTGAGTAGAATCGGTGGACAGGCACGGGTTGGGTTCGCTTGGGGTTAAGCCTTCCAAGTCCCTGCCCTACTTGTCTTGACACGAACATGGGAGCCTAGTTGAGTGTAGACCTGTTAAATGGGTGGGTTGGTTTAAAAATTGTCTAGTCCAAATTGACCCATATAACCCGTTTTGACCAATTTCTCTGCAATGCAAATTTGGCAACATGTGTCCGACCTAACTTGCACCTAACCTATACTTGACTTGATCATATTGCTAAAATACTTCCATATTTAATAACTCAATATAGGAAAACTCATACCCAAACTAAGGTTAAAACCCAGAGTGAGCAAGCGAGAGATTGAGTGAGGGCGAGAAAGAGTCATAGAGGTGAATTAGGTCTAAGTAAGTTGTGAACTCAATTTAACACCCATATTATTTTGGGTTTTATAATTCTAAACTCATTTACTGAATATAACTAACCCATATAATAATTCAGTCCGTCAAACATGGGTTAATAAATAAGCTTATTACCCATTTTGACAAGTTTAGTTGAGTGCTTAGGTCCACCTAATATGAGAAAGCATGGACGCGTCAAAGGTCGACCACATGGGCATTGGGCAATATATTTTTACATTATTTAGATTTTTTTCCTACTGAAGAAGACATAAAAATAAATAGAAAAGTAATTTAAAATAAGAAATGAAGAGCAACATAACTTTGTATAAATCACAAGATAATAAATATAAACAAATTGTAATCTAGGGGCATGGACATGGAGACTGGACTACTTGGAGATCCGTGAAACATCTTACAAGTTTAATGAACCGATTAAGCTCAAGCCTTTGATCTGTGCAGGTGATCTTCACTCAGAGTAGTTTACATGTAAATGCTTGGATTTGAACAAATGAATTCTGGTTTTCAATTTGGAAATCCTCCAACAACTCAACCAATAGTGCCATCCCTCGAGGGGGGAGCTCTTTCCCTAGACCCTGGATTCGGGACAAAAACAAATGTTCTGAGGGGAGATTCATGTGAGCCAGTTGGGCCGCCTAACCATGTCTAGATGGGACAGTGAGAGATGGAGTCGATTTGTAACCAATTTTGCTTTTTCAATGCTAGGTGTACAAAAAATTCAAAGTGCCGGAAAGAGTTTTAAGTGTACAAACGCAGCATTATGTTTCCTCATTGTTGATGGTGGCTCAAAGTTAATTCCGCTTCATTTTGGAATCGACACAAGCTCATGATTTTCGGGACACACGAGTGTTTGCAGGGGTATAAAGACAGAGGCGGATGATTGAAAATGCGTGGGAATGGCCCACGTGGAGCCTGCTAGGCTCAGAAAAAGCCGGTCGAGCTCCCGGACAGTGTCCAGTACCTATTGTGTTTTCTAAACAGTAGCTAGGCGCTCGGGCTTGCCTTGGCGAGATCTCAGCTCCGATTTGAATTTGTTAAAATTCTATTTCCAATGCTTATTTTATTAGAGAAACCTATGAAAGCCTAGAAATCTTTTTAGACCCGTCATCCAAGAGAATTAAGAGCGTGTGAATACACCTCTTTTGCAATTGATTCTTGCACGTCTGGGTTTGTTTATGATGGGGAAATACTTGAATGTGAGCACTGCGATCGATTGTAATCTTTTCTTTTTATCCATAGTAGAACCATCTGACCGATGTTTCCTAGGGTTTGGGACACCACCAAACTACATAAATCCTATGTTCATATGCTAGTTTTGTAATTAATTTCTTGCTCGAATACTTTTGTTTGTTCGTGCCAACGCTTCTAGAATGGTACTTTTACTAGTTCAACCTTCTCGAATACGAATTGGTAACGTGTAAATTTCCTCCTTGGTAATGGTCGCCTGTGTCAATGGAACAAAATTCCTCGTTTGCTAAAACCAACTTCGAGATCCGTGAATCTTTCCACAAACGCGTGATCTCTAAATTGACTTAGTCTGCGTGATGCTTTTCGTGATCTGTGCAGAAGTCGGACTTTGCCACTCCCCTTCCTCGATTCTCCACCGTGAGACCAATACGTGCATCTGCTGCAGAATTTTTTTTAAAGACCCTAACTCCAACTCCTGAAACCATGCGTGTATTCGTCTGACTCATTCCAATAGCAACATGGCTCGATCGTCTCATTGTCCTTCAAATAAAATTCCCTGTACAGGTCAAAGTTCCTATGCAGAAATCAGTTGATATTACCTTCAATTGTAATCGCGTGTACTCCCATTATCTCTTATTAAACTATCCTCTTGAACCGGGGATTCTCCTCGAATCCTTGATATTTGATTTAATAGGTTACCTCCCTACAATTGTCTCTGCGACTTGTCCGTTTGCATGTAGGGACGATAAGCTCCATGAATCGTTTTTATTTTAACATATTAGTATACATATGCCACGTACCCTCAATTCTCCAATGATCTTTATTTTCCTAGGGAGGAGAGAATACCCTCTTAATACTTTACATCTTGTGGACTTCAAGGTCCAAGTAAGTCTCAAGATGAAGCCTTTTAAGGTCATGCTTAAGACAGTTTTGTTAGAGTATCCCATGTTACTTTTTAGGAGAAATTTATGACATGTTTGTTGGGAGGTGCAACCGAAACCTGATACTTTCACTTAGGCAAATCGCCAATGGAAAGTTCGAGTTCGAACCCGTGAATATATTTAGTTGGATCTCCATCGTCACTAAAAAATTTGAGCCAGTGAATTATGAGCTGTTGTGATATATTGACCGCTTCAGTTTACGCCACATGTCTAATGTGGAACTTGTTTTGCATAATACTTTCACATTTTCGCCTTAGTGGATCTCCCCGCACGTGTGGGATTTCTGTGTCTAGACTGTTCCCCCCTTAATCCATGCATCTTTCCTCACCGGCATCATCTCTGTTAAGGATATTTAGAAATTTTCTAGGGATATATAGGATATTTCTTATGATTTTTTATATTTCTTTTGATTATGTATATCTGATTTGATTTCCTTATATTGTCATATCATAAAGCTTATAAATAGGCTAATGTAATTTTCATTATAACATATCGAAATATACAAAATTACTCTCTTCCGCGTATCTCTCTAACTATCGCGACACCTCGATCGGAAGATAGATCCAAGATATCCATCCAAGATATCCGAGTCACCATAAGTGGAAAATCACCGTAAATTGTTATATACTGCCTGTGCTATTAACCTCTTCTGCAAAAGTAACTAGATGCCGGCTTGGCAACACGATATGATGTCCGAGTCACCACCATAAGTTGAAATCACCCACCATATATTGTTTATATACTACCTACTCTTTTGCATGCCAACAAAATGGGGATGCTTCCTGCACGTCAGTTAGGGGAAGGAACTCCGAAATTCCCTCGCTCTTTAATTTAATCAGTCTCACTTATCACGCAAATGATTGTCCTATTATAATGACACCGCCAAACATTTTTTTACATTTTGCCCTACTTTCTCAAGATATAATTAATGGTATGCAACAGCGACGTCACATATGAGGCGTCATGGCTGATTCCATATCAGAAGAGAGAAAGTTACCAAAAAAAAGTTCTAAACCATGCCAATTTAGTCAAAAGCTTTTCACTTTGACTAATTTAGTTTTAAACCTTTTGAAGGTTTGCCAATATAGTTCATCCGGTCCATTTTGGACTGAAATTTCTGTTGTGAACATCGGCTGTCCTATGTGGTAATGCCGATGCTGATGTGGATATTTTGTTAATTTTTTTTATTTTGTTTCCTTCTTTTCTTTTCTTTTTTCACAGTGGTTGGCGAGACTCGCCGGCCACTGAACGAGGGCCGCTGGCAAGGGTCGTGACCCTCGCCCAGCCTCGCTAGCCACGGGCGAGGCCGACTTCGCCCTCAACTAGAAAGGTTGGCCTCGCCCATTACTCCGTCAATCCGATTTTTCCATCCCTTTAGGTAGACGTTCACTAGCATGAATTTGCAAATAAAATCTGATTATTTAGCTAGGACGCATTGTAATTACTTATATGGTAAAGTGGACCTCCATGCAGATCCTGACCAAAGCCAATAGTGGTAAAAGCAGCCCAACAAAGCTTAATGGACTGCTCAAGTGTGGCCCATATTGACCGCGACGCTTGTATAAACTAGTTGGATTGGACGATGTACAAAAAAATGAGAGAATTAAGTATTGCTGCCACGATTGATTGATGGTTGGCCAATTTAGTCAGATATAGAAACAACACTAGTGAAATATTAAAAAAGACTTGGAAACCAATGCGAGGTATGGAGGAAGGTGCTACGAGGTTTACTGGAAAACCTAATCAAATAATTGTGATGTTGTAAGAGGAACAACGACAAACTCATCACTAACACCGATCGTGCTTCTTTTTTTTGTTTGTTTATTAGCACACATGAAAAAAAAAACATGGATCTTTTTGTCGTCTTGCGATTTGCTCAGTCATTAGGCGACTTAACCTCGTCGTCTTTGGTACTTAAGGTGATAAATTATGTTTTGTCACCTTTGGTAACCAACACGACAAATTAAGATCGTCTTGCTTATAGGGCAAGGAAAAGTCGATTTTTTATTGACATTGGCCGGCCAGATTAGGACCCTTTATCAAGCGATATGGGACAATATCTTAACTAGATTATTCTAATTATTTTACTAATTGTTTCGATTTATGAAAATTAGGCTATAATAATTCGAAAATTCATAATATCACCGCCTCAAATATGGCTAAGCTCAACAAACAATCTGGCTACGTCAGATGAAATATAAGTAATATGTTCAAAAACGTAATTATGAGGTAAAAGAAATCGATCATTATAAGTAATTAAACCTAGCGGAGGTCATCTGGGTGCACTTGCTTATTCACACGTCGATCCCACTTCGGTGCACGCACTTTGGCTGCAGCATAAGGCATATACTAAGACTGTTGGGTTTTGTTATCATTAATTATATATGCTTCTGTATTAAACCAATCGAACATATAACTAAAAAAAGTTTAAAAGTCATACTCAACAGTGTGACGACAGGGTGCGGGGGGCGGCGGCAGCTAGGTTCGCCCAATCCTGCAGACATCCATGACTCGGTCACTCCGACCTTATCACAACCGTGACCTGGCCGTGACCTGGCCGTGAGAGAATAGAAAAAAAGAGAAAAAGGTTAGGTCTACTAAAACTCACCGAGGGGCAGCGGTGATTTAGGGGCGGCATGTCGGGCGACAAGCATGATGGGAGGCGGGACGACGAGCAACGATGAGGGGTCATGAGTAAGTGAGATTATGTCTGTGAATAACACTATAACTGTAAAATACACTGTAACCTTACATAACTATAAATGGACAAAATTACAATTCGCTATAATGAAAATGATTGGCAGATTATTATTGAATCTCTTATTTTTTAAAACTTAAATCAAAATAATTGGCTGGCATTTAATATATCAATCATATTTCTTTTACAAAAGTAAAAAAATTTAAAAAAAAGGGGTGAAAAATTTTACGTTGTGGCAAATATGCACATGGTCGCATGTATGCGAGAAATTGACATTTGAAAGTTTAAGAAGTTAAAGATATTATTCGCATGCAGTAAACACGGTACGTATGCTTCTAGCCATTCATTGTATTTTAGCTTCTCATTTTTTACAGTATTTAAAATTAACTAGTACAAATTCTTAGAAATTTTTATATAACTATGTAGAAATAAAAATAATTGGAAATAGTTTTACATGATCCCCCTCCTAAAAATAATTTGAAATGCTTATCCACTTTCCTTCTATGCATAACCCTCCTAATAATCATTCTCTTTTTTTTTTTTCTAAAATGTATATCAATGTATATCATTGAAAGAATAGCAATATGTTTTGCTTTGTAGATAAGAATTTGAATTTGGTAAAAAGGAAATATCATATTAAATAGTTTATCTTTCCATCCAATTGAAGCTAGTAATCTTTTTATTAATTCCTTACGACATGAAAAATAATGCATGCGGTAGTACTTTAAACTAAAAAGTTATCGAGCGAACGATTTTATTGATGCATTACTTATTTTCATAAAAAAAAATTAACCATGGGAAGTATATGAGAAGCCTTCTACAAAAACCCTTTGTTTCTTTTTTCTTGCTCATTAGTATAAAGATGGAAACAGGGCGGGGGGGGGGGGGATCGGGCAAAAAATCCTAAACCATTGTACTTTGACCAATTCGGTCATAAACCTTTTAATTTTGCTAATTTTTTTTTGTAAAAATTTTTATCAATTGAGTCCTAAACTTTTTCGCGTTTTGCCAATTGAGTTCATCCAACCAATTTTAACTGAAAATCACTTATGTGGACGCCGGTAGTACCAATGGGATTATCGGTGCTAATGTGGACAATTATTTATAATTTCTTTGAAATATTTGAATTTTATTATATTATATATTTGTATTTTTCCTTCTTTCTTTTCCTTTTTTTTCCTACCAAATTCGGTGAGGGTCGCCGGTCACAGGCGAGGGCTCGCCGACCCTCACTAACCACTGACCAACCTTCACCGACATGGCGATCCACGTAAGACATTGTTTCAAGTAAAACTCTCAGCGTCAGCGTGCCCATGTTGGATGGTCGGCGATAATTGGATGTCGCGTCAGTAATTTTTGGCGGCAATTGACTTAAAGGACTCAATCGGAATTTGGTGCAAAGGTTTAAATCTATATTGGCAAAATTGAAAAATTTAAGCTCGAATTAGCATCCGTATAATAGGTTTATGACTGATTTGGTAATTGTCTCAATATCGATACAGAAATTTCTTTGAAATTAGAATCATATTGTAAGTTTTGATGAAAAACAAAAGGTTATTGTTTACTTTTTAAAAGGTAAAAACAAACGCACACATACTTAGGATTACTCAAGACGGCCATGGTGGTAAACTATGTTTATCATTCTGGTTTTCAATTTGAATTTACCGTAGTAACTGTTCTAATCAGGGCAATTGCTAAAAATATGGACCTTAGTGATTCAGTTGCTTGATATTCATTGGAATATGCAGAGGGTCGAAATTTAATTTATTAGAAATTAATCGGTTCTGTAAATTTTTTCATAATCGTTTTCACCCAGAGGACGGGAAGCATACATTGAAAGGCGAGATATTTAAATCTTATGATGACTTTAGCCCTAAATCTTCCTATATAAATATACAAAGACTAGCTAGTCCATGCCTCCAAAACTCGTAGGTCCGCCAAAATTATAAAAAAAAAATATATATAAGGTGCATAGTCAAGTGTAAACATATTTTTTATACAAACAGTTTGAAATGGAATCTCTCATTCTCTTACGGATTAAAAATAGATATCTATTTATAATAAATTTATCTTCCCCTAACATAGTCAAGCACCAGGTGACAGACAAAATTTCTATCGCTAAAAACGCTGCCTAATGCTAATTTGTCGTTCATCGAGATCCTACACGAAAAGGCAATATAAAATTTTTTCATAGGGGCCGGGACCATATATTCTTTGCATGTGAAGAAACCAACACAAATTACAAATATAGATTACAAAAGACAACACATTCATGGGAGGACCACAATCGAAGTTATGCAGTTTTGTCAAAGATTGAAGATGGTTGACGTCAATGTAAACCTACCACAGCCACTCTTTGTTGTTTTTGTTGCAGAATCTCGAAATCATCTTCATCTTCGCTTCAAATTTAGCCTTCAAGACAGGAACTGGCGTTATAAGGAGAATTGGGGTTCAAGCATGAGGGATTGATTCGGGGACTGTGGGAGTAATTTCTACCTATTGTGCAATATGAAGAGAAGACGATGTTTATCTAACAAAAAATGGCATTGTTTCTTGAAAATCCTTTCACGTCATGCCCTTGCCGTTACATGTAAAATAGTTGATGTTTACTGAACTAGCATGTTAGATAAATAAGACGAGAAGTGCCCAAGAGGATCCAATTGCACTTTCTACCATAGGTTTAGGACTACATTTGTTCGATTAAAAAGTTTAAGACTCGATAGGGTTTTTGTACAATAGGTTTAGGACTAACTGTGCAATTTTCCCCTAAATCAACCTATGAAACATTCTTCTAGCAAAAAAAAAAAAAAAACCTATGAAACATTCAAAGATTGGCTAGTCCATGCCTCCAAAACTCGGTAGCTTGCCAAAATTCTCGTAATATAAAGAAATTATATAAGCTCAAATAGCTTTTACACAACTAGTCATGAAATGGAATCCCTTATTTACTAATAGGAATTTTGGATTCTCCTTGTTTAGTGATCTTTCTACCGCGAATGTCCTATGTAAAAGCCCTAATATAAATATGATTTTCCCCCCCTTTATTTGAACTTGGAGTTCATCACTTGGAAAAGGTCAATCATACCATTTTGGTTGGAAGGTTCCAGTCAAGAGGTAGAAGTCAACCCTGAAGAAAATTTTTGTAAAGGCAACAATAAGCACTCGTTCATCGACAGCTCCTCCTAGATGGGTTGACATCAAGCAAAATCTCTTTAATTAAGGGGTTTCATTTTGCCAGCTTCAATCTAGCGGTTGAGCTCACATGTAGGAGCTGCCATTCTTCTTCCAAGAATTCGTGCTAGTCATCCATGTTTTCGGATCATGATTCTAATTTGAACTCATCAAAGTCAGCTCCCAATTAGATCTGCCTCTAACATTAATGGTCTCCACAGGGCAGAAGCTAAATTATTTATATATATATATATATATATATATAACAGTGATATCATTTGCCATGTTCCTGTGATATCGCCTCATCAATTATGCTTTTCCATCGGTCATGTGGACATATCTTTCCGTAACATTTGATTTGATTTAACATTAAAAAATTCAATTGTCCAAAGTAATGCAATGGGGTTACACCGTGTCTCACTGTTGCGCACTTTAATTCCAAGAATTCAGTGGACAAAGAAAAAAAAAAGAAAATAAAGAAGTCATCCTCATATTGTAAGAATGCATGCAGGACTAATCTGAAGCATGAATTTGGTGCCCATGATGAAGATAAACGTTTGTTTTCGTACTGAAATTTCACCTCGATGAACCCATATATATATATATATATATATATATATATATGTTGAATGACCCTGTTAATTTATTTAGTTGTAATCAAATCAACAAATTATCACAATAACGAGATATTTATCGTGCATACGACACAACTCGACTCACTTTTCGCAAGATGAGAAAGGATGAACCATGAAAATCTCCCACTTAGTACCGTCAAATCTATTCATTAGCACATGAAGTTTATAGAGGATAGATGCTCAAGCTGGAAAGAAAAAGAAGTAACGTTGGAGAAAATAACTAACCTTTATGATCCACCACAGGATCGATGCGGTCATAAGAGCGCTCCCATGGCTGAAAAAATCGATGGTCAGAGATTTGATTTCCGTCGTGGAAAACTCGGTTTGAAAGGGAGGCCGTGGAGGCAGGTTGTCGTGCTACTTTTCCTCCAGGTAGCCAACTAATTACGGTTGGACACAGAAATGAAAAAAAAAAAAATAATCTTTATGTGAAAACAATGCTTTGGAAATCGCTTTAGCATACATCTAAGTCACCAATTTTTCCATATCCAACAATGACCATTAGAGAATAACCCCACACTGTCACCTTCTGGGCCTGAAAAGAACATGAATTCAGGCTTATGGCATGGACCCAACTTTATTATAAGCCCAACTCTACTGGTCAGTCAGTTCAAAGAGAGTTTCCCTAAGCTTTTGTTGTATGTTGCGCTATTGCTACCAGAAACAGAATAGCTTCGCCTAAAAAATAAATCTCCTTTAGCCTTGCTAGATTATTTGTTCTAAGCACACATACCATCAATATATTACAGATTCCTGAGTTGGATATTTGAGTAATTGGATTAGGAATCCATGTCAATATCAAGACGAAGAAGATACCTACGGTTAAGTCTCCAAGTTAGTATCAGTATCGAATGTCTTTAGTAATTTTGGATTGGCATCTCATTAGCTATAGGTTTTCCGAGACCCGAGTGAATTGCAGTCGCGTTTTTTTCAAGTATCTCGCTTTGATAAATAAGTCGCTTTTATGTTCCATACAGAAAAACTTATAGAGTATGTTCGATCACTTGGATAACATAAAAGTTATCCTATCTGGTATTTGGGGGTATACGTGGATCGATATTAGCTTGGATATTGTGCACACATACGTTCGTAGCTACGTACGGCTTTGCTCGGTTATGTCTTGTGCATGCAAGCAATAATGCAAACGGGGGGGAGAGATGGAGAGATGGAGAGATGGAGAGAATATGCGCTTTATGCGAGAGAGAGAACATTCTGTCTCGGACACTTCAAATCATTCAACGTTAACCCTACACGTATCTAGCTTTTGAATAGTCCGACTTCAATAATGATCGCAGAAGCTAAAACCTCAACGTTCATGGCATGAGAAGTGCACCTTTGGATCGCTGGTCCTTTTCGCTCATGCATGGAAGAAATTTCAGAAGCAACTCTGGACGCCACGACACCATGGTGTCACCTCTTTTCCCCGCTTTATGAGAAAAATCTCGAATCCTTACAAAAAGCACGTCGCCTTCCTGTAGCCTTAGCCTTATCTCCTCGTCGCAGGGATGAAAATGACTCACGATCTCTCACTCGCGCTTGCGCTCGCTCACCTCGAGGCTCTATATAAACCCACCACCTTACTCCGTCTCCAAACCACACACGATCATGCCCCTCTCCCTCTCTCTCCCCTAAAGCAGCAGCTACTCAGGCAAAGATGAGGTCGTTTTGGGCGGTTGCTCTCTTAGCTTCCTGCCTCGCCGTCCTCGGTGCCAATGCGCAGCGAGGCGATGATGTGAGTTCCATCATAAGCACAGCCCAGTTCGATCAGCTCCTCAAGCACCGGAACGACCCCGCTTGCCCTGCAAAGGGCTTCTACACTTACGATGCGTTCGTTGCCGCCGCGAGGTCCTTCCCGGGCTTCGGGACCACCGGCACCCGGGACACGAGGTTCAGGGAAGTCGCGGCTTTCTTGGCTCAGACTTCCCACGAAACCACAGGTATAGAGCTAACAAGTTCGTATTAAGTTTGCACATACATACGTATATATCGCATGATATTTTGATACTGTTGGCTCTTCAGGAGGATCGAGGGATGCGCCAGATGGGCCCTACGCGTGGGGATACTGCCACGTGGAGGAGCGGGACAGGTCGAGAGATTACTGCGATCGCGAATCTGGATGGCCGTGTGCTCCTGGCAGAAAATATTACGGTCGAGGTCCAATTCAAATCTCGCAGTAAGTCACTCCATTTTCGATGCTTTTGCATCTGGTGCATGCGTTCATGCAAAAGAAAAGTTAAATGCTTCATTTCCCCTAAAGATCACTGTTGAAATCGAAAAAAATGAACGTTGATATCAATCAAATGGAAAAATTAAAATGTTAATACTTGACAAAGCATCATCAATTGCCTCCATGGCTTGGATGAGGAAGTTTGACCACCTGTGGACTGAGATCCTTGGATCTGTGGACCGGCTGGACGATGTTGGACAGTCTCATTTTCATGAAATTGAAGGACCAAACTAATGAAATCCCGAAGCACAAATCATAAAAGAACGATAAGACTTCAGCAGGACATGACAAGGATATATATTTACCTCAAAGTTGACCCTATCATCTCCGTCCTGAGATTTTTGAAAATTTTGTCCGCGGTTTCATTACTCGCAGCAACTACAACTACGGTCAAGCGGGGCGCGCCCTCCACGCCGACCTGATCAACAACCCGGATGCGGTGGCCAAGGACCCGGTCCTCTCGTTCAGGACGGCCCTCTGGTTCTGGATGACTCCGCAGCCGCCGAAGCCCCTCTAGCCACGACGTCATCACCGGCCACTGGAGGCCGTCCAACGTGGACTTGGCCGCAGGGAGGGTCCCAGGCTACGGCCTCATCACCAACATAATCAACGGCAGGGGAGGAGGGCGGGAAGGGACCCAACGCGGCCGTCGAGGACCGGATCGGGTTTTACAAGAGGTACAGCGAGTTGCTGAAGGTCGGGTACGGCGACAACCTCGACTGCTACAACCAGAAGCCTTTTGCTTAGGTGCATACGATGCTACGTGTCGCAAAATAAGTATGTCATGAGAATAATCAGCGTGCCATGTTGGCCTTGTATCCTCACTGAATTAAGTAAATAAATTTGGCACGCCGGAATCTTGTCTTTCCTTTGAGTGCTTCATGATCTTGGATCATCTCTCTAGCTGTAACGCTGATCCAACGATAGAATGTAATGGACACGATCTATAATTTGCATAGAAGAAGGCTTGTAGTGTAAAGCTGATTTGTAAACTTTACCCTAATATGTCAATACTCGTTACGTGGCGTTTACTCCGCAACGTTCTCACCGTGACCTCGGTCACGTGCTTTCACGTGACTGTGGCGATTCCTATTATAAGGGCCAAAACGTTGAGTACCCTTTGTACTTAGATTTTTCGGATTGTTGCAAATTGCCCCTTGATTTTATGAATTTCTTTTCGAAATTAGCTACAAAGTTCCTACTACATTGATTGTAGAATCAAAAGAAGAAGTGAATTATACTTAAAGAAAAAAACGACCAAAAAAAAAGAAAAAGGAAATGAAATATAAGAAAAAGTACCAAAAAAGTTATAAACCCGTTATATTAGTACTAATTCAGTCTCAAACTTATTGCATTTGTACCAATTCAGTCTTAAACCTTTCAATTGAACTAATCTAGTCTTAAACATTTTTGCATTGGTACCAATTCAATCCATCCAACTAATTTAGGCCAGAAATTACTGACCGGATGCCAGTGGTCTTATGTGACACAATCAACGCTGATGTGGACAAATTTTATAGTTTTTAAATATATTTTACAGATTTGTTTATTATTTTCTCTCGTTATTTTCTTTCTTTTTTTCTTTTTCTTTACACTATTGGCCAGCGAGGTCATCAGCCGACCATGGTGAAGAGAAAGAAACCTCTGTAATAATGGGAACGAAGCGTGCAAAAGGTTCAACTTGAGCTTGTTGGACCCAAACGACGGATCAGAGCCGCTGATGGGGCTCCTGGAGGCGACGATAAAGGTAGCGTGATTCGTCGGACGAATAGAGAGAAATAATGTGAGGGAAGAGAGGTGGTCCTTGCCTCTCTAAAATTCTTTAGAAAAGGAAAAGAGGAAGACGATGGAAAAGCAAGGAGGGAGAGAGAGAAGGGGCAATGTCCATAGATCGGTTTTATAATTGTTAAAGAGGAGCACTGCCACGAGTTCCAAAACTTTGGGTCAAAATTGCAAAAAGAATTGAAACATCAGGGGACAATTTATAACAATCTGAAAAATCTAAGGACAAAATGCAATTCCCTCGAACTTGTTGAACGTTATTGCAAAATCTGAGTTTATTTAGGGGGTGAATTGCCAAAGCTACAAAAACTCGAGGGGCAAGATGTAATTTCTCTAGAATAGTCATTCGATCACTCAATCTCGTTCCACCTTCACCTTGGCCTTGGCCTCCTGCACCTTCTCCTTCAACCTCAAGCTCAAAACCCTGCGTAAAACCCTAGCTCAGATCCCGCAAAGAACAAGCCCCAGCTCGAGGACGAAAGCAGTGCCGACAATGGGGAAGATCCCACCGTCTTTCAGGTCGGCCATCTCCACTTCAATGGCGACGAAGCCTTCCTCCCTTGCCACCATCAATCCCCCATCCGCAGGTGCAAAGCCCCTCCACTTTCCCAAGAAATCCGCCAAGTTTTCCCGGAAAACCCACGACCCAAATTCCCTCGAGTCACCGTCACCGTCCGTCCCTCCCCAATTGCAGTCTCCGTTCACGTCGCCGGACTTGTCGGACGCCAAGAAGCTCTTCAGCTCCGTTGTCGCCGCCTCGAAATCGCCGCTTGATGCCCGCCTCCACAACGCCCTCCTCCAGTCCTACGCCGCGGTCGCCGCCACCGTCCACGACTCGATCTCCCTCCTCAACCACATGGTCAAGGCGTCCCCTTGCTTCTCGCCCGACCGGTCGACCTACCACGTCCTGCTGTCCCAATCCTGCAAGGCCCCTGGCGATTCGCTCTCCCCTGTTCACCAAGTCCTCAACTTGATGGTCAACAGGGGGGTCGCCCCGAACCAGGCGACCGCCGACGTCGCCGTCCGGTCCCTCTGTTCTTCCGGCCGCGAGGATGACGCCATCGAATTGATCCGAGAGCTGTCTTCGAAGAATTCGCCTCCGGACACCTACACGTACAATTTTGTGGTCAAGCATTTGTGTAAGAACAGGGCTTTGGGTACCGCGTACAATTTCATCGACGAGATGCGTGATTCTTTGGGTGTTAAGCCTGATTTGGTCACGTACACCATACTGATTGATAATGTCTGTAATACTAAGAATCTAAGAGAGGCGACGCGGTTGGTCAGCGTATTGAGCGAGGAAGGGTTTAAGCCCGACTGTTTCGTTTATAATACGATAATGAAGGGGTATTGTATGTTGAGCAGAGGGAGCGAGGCCGTTGGGGTTTATAAGAAGATGAAAGAGGAAGGTTTGGAGCCTGATCTTGTAACCTACAATACTTTGATTTTTGGGTTGTCGAAATCGGGGAGGGTAAAAGATGCTAGGAAATACTTGGACATAATGGTGGAGGCGGGCCATTTTCCGGACGCGGTAACATATACGTCGTTGATGAACGGAATGTGCAGAGAGGGGGATGCACTTGGAGCATTAAGATTGTTGGAGGAGATGGAGGCTAAGGGGTGTAGTCCAAATTCTTGCACATACAATACGTTGCTTCATGGGTTGTGTAAGTCGCGGTTATTGGAAAAAGGAATTGAATTGTATCAAATGATGAAATCTAGTGATATGAAGCTTGAGACAGCTGCTTATGCAACCTTTGTGAGATCGCTCTGTAGAGATGGTAGGGTGGCTGAGGCTTATGAGGTTTTCGATTATGCTGTTGAGAGCAAGAGCTTGACTGATGTTTCTGCTTACACTGCTCTTGAGAGTAGTCTCAAGTGGTTGAAGAAGGCAAGAGAACAAGGTCTTGCTGTCTAACTGGTATGTTATTTTTCTCTATTCTGGCGAACTTGTCTTGGTTGCTAGTATCTGAATATCTATTGTTTATTTCTGTCTCGTTTACCTGTTGGGCAGAAAAAAGTGTAACAGTGCAACTTAATTGGTCTGTTACATTGTAGCCAGAGCACTTAGCTTGCTGTGAAGAAAGCACCCAGCTTCTTTCTTCTCCCAAACTATACCGATATTTGCTAATAAGAGGCACATTTTTTAATGAAAGTACTGCTCCCTTGGATTTCACGATTACACAAAATAGTTGCCACTGAGGATTTCAGTAAGCTTGATATTTTAGCGTAGGTTGGACTAAAATGGTTTGGCGCCTAATTTATTCATGAGAAACGAGAATTCAAAAGTAACTATTTTTTCTGTTCTGCATGAAAGGTTTTAGCATATAACCATTTAGTTGAGTCATCAAATGATGGAGATGGTAGCTGGGTACTTATGCTTTCGGCAGTGCTGAGTATGAGATAAGAAATTTGTTTCTGATAGTACTTTATATGATACATACAATAAGCATCATTTAAACATTTTGGCCTCGATAGATTTTTTTCCCATTCTGCTCTTGTTTCATCCACACCTAAATTGGGGATGGGCAGGATAACATGCACATAAGATGTATCTCTGCTAGGCCTTGGAGTCCATCTGCTTTAATTTTCTATTCTAATATAGGTGAACCAACAGTGTGTTGACGCTGTGTGTTACTGTGTGGTAATTGGATTCTTTAAGATGATCTTTTCTCTTTTGGTATGTCATTCCAGCTGTCCATAACGATGATGCGTTTGGCTCTCTCAGATTTGGCGCTCATTACAGTAACATCGAACGGGCTGTACTCAGAACTTTGGCACATTATTTAACCATTGGAAGTATCTCCGAATCCAAAGGATGCTTATAATGGAATTTCTACAATGGATGCTTTGGGACACATAGATGATTGCCATGGCCCGCCTTGTCTCTGCCAAGTATCTTATTATCTTTGTCGAAGAATACAGGGGAACTGAACTACTTTGAGGAAGAGCAAGATTTCGGTGTTCTGTGGAGGAGATCACTATTAACCATCCCTTTTGCATTCAACTCGGCATGGCAGAGGAAGAAAATCATCACTTGTCAGCACCGAACAATTGGGTTTTGGGGCCAGCGATTCTGTAATGTCTTCTTATCTTCTATCAATTTGTAACTGGAATGATGGTATCAAATTCTCCACCTATTACTCTCTTTTTGGGCGAAGTCTGTACATGAAATAATGTTTTCGATGTCCATTCGAGAACTTTTATGGGCTGGGCTTTTAGGGGGATTTAGGAAATGGTCCAGTCACGGGACTTTAATTTGACCGGACCCGGTAATGAAGCCTCAGAATTTGTTCGGAGGTGTATTTTATGGGAGCAGCAAGTGAAGAAGATGTTCTTTTCCTAGGGTTAATTCCAAAAAAAAGCAGTAACTTTAGGTCGAGATAATTTTAGTCCGAACTTTTTTATGTCCCGTAAGAAAACACCAACATTAGGTCAAGAGATGATTTTGGTCCAAACTTTTTTTTTTCCGGTAAAAAAGCATCAAATTTAGGTCAAGTGGCAATTATGGCCTAAATTTTTTTTTTATCTCATAAAAAAACACCAATTTTCACTAAAATCCCAAATCTGGCTCCTATCGATTTCAAATTATTGATTATATAAATTGATTATTCTACCTTAGCAATAAATGTACGTGACTTGCTGACTGGATTTAAAGTAATATTCATTGTCTTATTTTCTGAGCCACAATTTGAAGAATAACAGTGAAATTGTTCGTCTCCTTCACTTTACTGGCAAGTCAAAAAATCTCCAGATTGAATCTCTTTGGCCAAATCACCTCCTGTCAACAGACGCCATAGACAAAATCTCACCACCATAACCTTTTTTCTCAAACAATGGTAACTTCGACGATAAAGTCAATGGGGGTCGATTTTTAGGATCAGGGTGAAAGTTGATGATTTTTTATGAGATAAAAAAAATTTTGGGTCTGAATTGTCACTCGACCTAAAGTTGGTGCTTTTTTATGAGACAAAAAAAAGTTCGGGCTAGAATTATTTCTCGACCTAAAGTTGATCCTTTTTTATGGGACAAAAAAAGGTTGAGGACAAAATTATCCTTTGACCTAAAATTAGTACTTTTTTTTGGAGTTAGGCCTCTTTTCCTATTTTTGTGTGTTCCCTGCAACGTGCTTTTTGAGTATTTTGGTCAATGAATCAGTGTAGCCACCAGCAAGTGCAGACAAACCTGTCTGCCAGGGCACTCTGCTTGTGCTAGCCAGTGTCATTGTATCTTCAGGCTCACGTAAATATTCAAAACATAGGATGATGATCCAATGTCCCCTTGTCTCAACTCTCACATTAAATTAAGGCTATAATAACCACTTTCACTTGCCGTGTCCCTGCTCATGATTACTGTTGAAAATGCCTGATTTCACTGTTGAAGTCATTGATAGTCAGAATACTGTGAAGAGACGGGAAGGAAGAAAGAAAGAAGCAATAAAGAACATTAATGCATTGAAAACCATAAAAAAAAAAGTTTTAATTAGCTGCACAACTAGTGTGTGGAACATTATAACAAAATCTTTCTTATCAAAATTTTAAGTCCGTGAGAACTTAACTGGTGGACATTTTATAGAGCTATCAAACATCATCTTTAACTGTCCAATGGGTTTCATTACATTCGATGCTAGAGACTCGTGATGAACATGCAATTGTTATGCAAGACTTCTTAGATATTGTGACTACATCATACTAAAACTTTCCTTTTCTGTGTTATTATTACATAAATTCAAAGGTTGAAACATAAGAGCCCAAGACTGGCAGATTGTGATGGTATTGATTCTGCCAATGATGGATACGGGATTTCGATTATGGTGGCGACATAAGTAGTTAAGGAAGCGAGATGAATGTCATTTATAAAATTGGCTCAGGAGAAAGTACATATAAATCATTGGCCAAGCCATGTTTCAACTAGTGTCGAGCTTAAGACTGATGGCGATGGCCATCACTTACCCTTGAGGACCATCTTTGTCGTTATGTTCTACTATTGAGTCTTTTGCCATGCGATATTGAAGTACACAAAAGATATGCAAACTTTAAATTGTGAAACTACGATATGACAGTCATATCGTATGCACAAATTCTTCTTACAATCATTTAAATGCCTAGAGTCAAGAACTTTAGATTATGAGACCATAATGTTGTGGTCATATGACTTTTGTGCACAAACTCACATTCCTGTCGTTAATTACTCTGTTATATTTACTTAATTGCTTTTTTCCTCCGTTTAGGCATCGTGCCTTTCTAGTGGTAATCCAGGATTACACACAACCTAGCCAGATTTCAAAGGAAAAGTAAAATATTAGCCGAAGTTCATATTCCTATCAATAGCCTTGATTAGCTTTCGCAATTCAACCCATGTTGCTCTCCCAACGGCAAGCCTAGCTAGCTAGCTAGATTCTTGACAATTTGTTTTCTCCCTTCACACTCTATTCCTTTTCCCCATTAAATTTTTCTTATGTTTTCTTATAGAAAAACTTCATTGGTTCCTCAATCTCCATCCTCCACATGTAGTCAAATTGCTTGAACCCCCCATTCCTGCGGCCCTTTGAAAGCAGACAAACCATTCAGTGCCAGCCGTTGATTGTTCACAAACCACCTCGCAAATTTAATCTTTGATCAGATTTAGATTCTGGTCAGAAGATGATGATGATGATGCTGATGTTGATCGGAGATAAAACCAAATCACAATCAATGATTGGGAGGCAAGAGAGCATCAAGCCACCCATGACCCAATACTTACTGTTCCTTTCCTTTCTCTCTCCTAGGACAGCTATCTCCCAATTTAAAAAAAAAATTATGTTGAATGACCAAAGGACTAATTTTAAAGAAACCCTAAGGAAAGGGTTTTGATGTGTCCACCTTCTGCTGGCCTAAACAATTACATGGTTATCAAAATAGTTAGGGTGACCCACATTCCCACCACATGCAAATTCTGAAAAATGTTCTCATCTTATGCCCGTTTCTGTTTGCAGCGTCCTCTATATATAACAAGAGGAGGAAGAGTCACAGTCCCACTTCAAACCTCATTTCAAAGATTTGAGTGTAGTTTCACCAATCAGAAAGCCCACCAAAAGAGAAACGAGAGGAGGACCCCAAAAAAAAATGGCAAACTCATCGTTCATGGAAGGTGTGCATCTTCCTCTTAGGTCGATTAGCTTGCCCTCAAGGCTACCTTCGAACTCTCTCAAAATTGTAGCTGAATTATCCATGTTGAAAGCCTCGGAGTCTTCCCTTAGAGCCAAAACCATCCGAGCGAACATGGCGAGGCTCGCCGAGCTGTATGTCAGCATCGAAGAGCTCATTGGCTCTCCCCTCACCCAACAAGCTATTCTTCGAGACCGAAATGGTAAAGCAATGCAGAAGGCACTCGACGAGTCGATTATGTCGTTAGACACTTGCTGGTTTGTGAGAGACTTGATGGCGAGGATGAAAGATGAAGTCCAAGATCTGTGGTCCGCGATTCGAAGAAAGGGCGGAATAAATTCGAGCATTGAAAGCCATGCTAAGGGTTTCATGAGTTTTAGAAAGAAAGCCAAGAGGGATATAGCGAAATATCTAGTTCAATTCAAGACCCTGGAAGGCAGAAACCCGAATAACTCATCAAAGTTTCTAAATTCAGACGACCATATAGTCATGGTGGTCGAAGTCTTGAAAGAAATAAACCTCATCACCATTTCAATCTTGAAGTCCCTCTTGATCTTTGCCTCTCCTACAAAGACCGGTGGCTGGTCATTGGCTTCAAGGATGATGCTCTCAAGCGAG
Organism: Syzygium grande; assembly: GCA_024733475.1. Classification (NCBI taxonomy): domain Eukaryota; kingdom Viridiplantae; phylum Streptophyta; class Magnoliopsida; order Myrtales; family Myrtaceae; genus Syzygium; species Syzygium grande. The sequence continues at coordinate 13,571,497 of JAMXDD010000003.1, read as the reverse complement.
AAAGGCGTGAAGAAAGTCTTGAATGAAGTGGAGAGAGTGGACTGTACCGTGAGCTCCATCCGTGAGCAAGCAACTCGGAAAGCAGACGCTGGGTCCGAAGCTCTAATGGTGGCGCAAGAGAGGCTCGAGACGCTCGAACATTGCATGGAAGGGCTTGAAGATGGAGTCGATCGACTCTACAAATGCTTGATTCGAATTCGAGCGTCTCTTCTCAATGCATCAACTGCTCCTTGAGGATGTGAAAGCTTTATGTCTTCCTAATGTTCCCGGCATCCGAATTTGAAGGACCGTCTAGAACCTAAGTTTTGTACTGCAGTTTCGTGTAAAGATTTCATTGTTATCGATTGAATCACTACCAACATTGTTCATTATTCTTTGTACTTAAGTTCTTATCCAACGTGGTAACACATCATAGCACTGATATTAAAGGCAAATAGTGCACAAAAAATCACAAGACTTTAAGGTTCTATTTGTTTCGTAAAAAATGAATGATTTTGACAATGTTTTCTTAAGAATGATCACTTGTACTGCCTATAAAAATAAATAAACGGAAGATATTTCCATCGTCTAGCTACGAAAATACTTAGATGTAAATTATTTTCGATAATAAAAATATAATTTTTACTAATTATTGCAAGTGATATAAAGCGATCATTTTCGGAAAATTTTTTTTAAAATAATTTATTTTTCACGAAACAAACGCACCCTCAAACTTCTGTAAAATCCTTGCCAAATAGAGACTGATGTTAATCTCAAACCAACATGAGACTGGTTTTATAAAATTGATAAAAATTGAGAAAACATATTATAAGTGTGTAAATTCATACAAACATGCCATATTTGGTAATAATAATACTCTCTGTCATATCATTTTATGAATTAATTTTGTGAATCGTATTTGATATTTGTGTATCGAGCATTATTCTGTCACATGAGGTCACTATTTGCAGTCACGGGGTCACAGGGTGCAGTGGGAGACAATAGACAGACCAATAAAAGGCATACAAATGTCTCACTTGCGTTACCATGTGACTCATTATCCTTAAGAAAATCATGCGTTGGGAAATGGTGCGGTAACCGAGGTCCAATGGAAATAAAAAAAAATGTGTATACTCGGTTAATTGGGGGTTTAGTAAAAAGTATCAATTGCAAATAGAAAAAATTGCATAAATTTTTTTTGTGTTTTCCATGAGATCCAATACAAATATGACTATCAATTTCTTGAACACACATCGATCAAATTGATCGAGTAGAATAATTACATATAGACGAATAGTAACAAAAGCACAATAATTCTTACCGAATGGTTGTATTTCCGAATAATTTAAGTTCACTTTAATAATCAATCATGATTATTTTATCTCGAAATCATAGATTTGAGAGGAACACAAGGGATAATTTCTCGAGATTAGTCCTCAAAAGCTTACATAGAGGGAAAATGAACTCAAGACACTTTATCCCTTTTAAGGCTCAAGTTCTTAGTCATCTTATCAACTCAAGTATTCTTTTGAGGTTACAAAATTGTTCATTCTCAATAGAATTCTACGATATACATTTATGAAACATATTATATCTATATCGAGATGTAACTGGTTCATATATGTTACGAGAACTCAATCCTTGTTGTGTGTGTGCCTATATATACAGACACACGCACAACTTCGAAAGTGATAAATAAAGGTTAATCTTTTAATGAGTCGTCCATTTCAGTGCCCAGTTAATTTACTTTTCATCATTATGGATGGATTGCTGTCTTAGATTTATTGATTGGTAACTCAAATTCTCAAATTTTAATGTGATTATCATCATCTTAATCAGTAATGTTATAATTTCTGAATATTATAATTTTAACTTGATGACGATTAGGTACATGAATATATAATTACAACTTACTAATTAGGCCTTTTCATCTAAGTTTTAAAGTGTTCGTTGTTGTTATTCAAGAGTGACTAAAAAGAGAATAAATGTCCGCCGTCAGTGTTAACCCGTACCACCCAACAATACTTCCGTATTCAAATGTGTTGTCCAATTCAATCGCGCCTTGTATCGTCCAAAGTCATAACTTGTTCAAACTTTCTTGTTTGCCCGAGCCATCACTCCCCTCGCATGTAAGACTTTTTCAAGGGATGAAAAGAAAGTTGTATTTAGGCTCCGCTTGCTTCGCGAAAAATATTTTTCAAAAAGTCATTTTTTAGGAAAATGACAATAATTTTCGATGTTTGACTAAAAACTAAAAATTAATTGAAAAATTTCGCTTTGATTTGGTGAATAAAACAAGGTTTTATTTTATAGCATGTTGTGTCTCTAATATTGTTGAGTGGAATTACTACAAACATGGGGACACTCCCACTAGAGTTTTGTTCGAGATTCGTATGGACTTGTCGCTTGGGCGTTTGATTTTCAGTTTATGATAAGGTGTTTTATGCGATAAAATTAATGGGAAAAGATACGTGGCTCACCCTGCCACCTTGTTTCAAAGGAAAACTTATGACATGATCCCGATGCATGTGCATTATGCTCGCATACCTTATGTTCATGCCACGGTGACTCGTTTTAAAGTGCCCTTATATACATTTCATCATTGTAGATGTTTCTTATCTTACATTTATCAATTATTATCTCAAGATCTCCTTGGTCAAAAAAAAATTCTCAAGATCTCAAATTTCAGCGATTAGGTACGTGAATATATATATAATTACAATTCACTAATTTTGCAAATAGTAGATGCAGAAATGTTGATTATATTGGGATAGAGGGACCGAGAGAACATTTTGCGTTGATACCTAGTCATATATTTGAAAAATGATTTTGGATTTTTTAAGAGGGAATTATTTTCCTAAATTTAAGTTTTGTAGGAAAACCTTTCCTATTAACTAATTTTTCTAAGTTATCTAAATCGGTTTGGAAAAATGATTTTAGTCCTGGGCGAACCTAGTTGGGCCCTACAAACCTTTTCCCAAGCACATCTCCAATTCTTGTTCTCGAGTTCTTGTTTCCGGGGCCGGGTCCATCGAGGTTGGGCTAGGTCCATTGAGGCATGGCCCGGGACTCTCAATAGGTTTTACTAATTCTTTAGGTTAATATCCAAAATCCCCCTCCGCCTACCTTGGTCCAAATTTACAAAAATTAATTTTTACCACAAAAATCCGTGTGCCGGGGTCCATCAAGGTCGACCAATTTACTTTTCATTATTTTCCATTAAATTTTATTTTCAAATGGGTTGGGCTTGGATGACCCATCCCCATTGCTAAGTGTCTCTAGTTTAGGGTTTTATCCATCGATGTTTGGCCCAAGACTTACTAATTTATGAATTTTCATAGTATTAATTCAATTAATGCCCGTGTCAATTTGTCTTGACTACCATTTGGGATTTTTGATAGTCAAAAATTATTTCTAAATAAATTTATGTTTTTGTATTTATTTTCAGGTTTTGGTGGTCAAAAATTTTATTTTTCGAAAAATAATTTTTTTAAAAATAATTTTTAAAAATGTCCCCTTATTTGTAAAACAAATCAACCTTTTAAAAGCAATGGATTTTCTTATATCCTTTGTATTAAAAGGCTACTTCCCATCGAATGAGAAGTCGATTACGATCACATCAAAGGTTTTTTTTTTTGGGAGTAATCCGTCAACTCACTTTATCTTTTTATTATTATAAAATTTGAGTCTCCCAAAAACAGGCATATCCGAGCCTATTTCAGTGCCGAACTAGGAACCATAATTCGAGGCCAGTCCCGCATCCCAGACGGCTCAAGCCTGCTGGCCTTTCCTATAATAAAGATCATTTAATGTTATTAGGCAAAAAGGATCATTTTACCTTTTTAAGCCATTTGGGCTATCCACCTGAAAATGAGAAAGCTCCACGTATCCCTTAAAGATCAAATTCACCGAACTTATGACTAACAAGCGTATTAGAATGACAATGACTAGGAAACATGTCACTTGTGCGCACACTAAACAAAAAAGGTTCAATGGTTATCACGTTCCAATTTATTAATTACCATCTGGAAAAATCTCATGCCGTAAATTATTTTTTGCTAGCTCAAGATTTGCGATGATGATTCTCTTCACCTAAAGAATGCATTTGTTTTTATATGGAGGGGTCTGGGAAATTGAGACAGCCATAACAGATCCATATTTATTGGGAAAATTTCAATTAAGAACTCCAAATGGGGTCAAATTCTCAAAAGGTGGTAAATATAGTATCAAATAAGATCTAAAGAAATTAATTTCCCAAAAGGACCAAGACTTGAAATGTCTAAAATAATCTCCTTGGTCGCGGTCGGAAAAATAAATACCCATCCTCCGTGAGTGTTAAGCTGTATTACTCATTGATACTTCTTATATTCAAAGATGCGGTCCGATTCATTCCCAACCCTTCTGTCATCCTATAAAAGTCTGCCAAAAATGGCACCCTATTCAAATTCTTTAGTCAGCCCGAGCGATCACTCGTGCACCTTTAAGACCCTTTTAAAGAAATGGAAAGAAGCTTGTATTTCATCCGATTTCTACTATCCTTTGCACTAAAACCCAACATCCTTTTCAAAGTTTTTAGAGTCACGTCACTTCCTGCCTCGGCCCCCTAGCCAGCTAGCTTTTCCTTTAATAAGATCATTAAATGTCAGTAGGCAAAAAGGAGTCATTAGTTACGTATCATTTCATTTAGGTTGTCACTAACTTAAATGAGAAAGCTACACGTATCCACTAAAAAATCAAAGAAACCGGGAAAAGAAAATTAAGTTCACCGAACTTATGATTAACAAATGGGTTAGCATGATAATGACTAGGAAACATATCACTCGTGCGCCCAACAAACCAAAAGATTAAATGATTTATCATGGCTTAATTACGATGTTTCAATTAATTAATTACTCTCTAGAAAAATATCATGACGTAAATTCTTGGCATGCATTGATCTGCGACCATGATTCTTTTCTCCTAAAGAATGCATTTTTTTTTTTGAAAAAGGGTCCTAGGAAATTGAGACAGCCATTAGCAGATTTTTCATATTTATTTTATACCTCTAATTTTAATAATCCAATGATGGGGGGTTAACGTGGCAACATAGGAGGCACGGAATGGGGTGAGTCAGTCACTCTTTTTCCCCAAGAAGCACAGAGAATATGACAAACCAGCAAAGACAACTCATTTCCAATATTTAAATTGATTTTGAAGTGAACATCAAATCATTTGGACCATGTTGGCCACGTATGTGACCACATAACGAATACGAGAGAGAGAACAGACGTTTGACATCGACAACCATGTATAAGTATGCTGAACTTCAACCTGTAATGGCATCCCAAAACTTGAACGCAAAAGCAAAGAAAGAAAGAGAAAAAAATGGCCATTTCTTCATCCAAATGCAAAAGCAGCTACCATGTTAGGTCAATTAGCTTGCCTTCAAGATCCCATCCCACCACTCTCAGGATTATTGACTTGATCAACAAGCTCCAATCATCATGGGACACGGCCTCGACTTTGTCGTCTGGGTTGGTCTATGCTGGGCTCTCGGGCCTCGAGGGAGTCTACGTTTGCACGGATGATCTCCTCAATATGAGATCAACTCAACAAACCCTCTCTCGCAGCCAACAGGAGGGATTCATCGATGAGCTATTGGATGGATCAATCCAGCTACTAGATATTTGTGACTACACTAGGCAAACCTTGTTGCACCTTAAGGAGCAGGTGGGCGCGCTCCGATCCGCTCTCCGGCGGAGAAATGGTGAATTGGGCATCGAGACTGGTGTTGCGGAATATGCCAACTTCAGGAAGAGAATGAAGAAGGATGCCAAAAGATTGATGGCTGCGTTGAGGAAGATGGCGACCAGATTTGAAGATTGTCAACTGGGGAATGAAGATCACCACCTCTCATCTATGATGAGAGTAGTGAGAGATGCTAATCTGTTGAGCACTTCGATTTTCCAATCTCTGTTGTCATTCTTGGCAATGCCAGTGTCAAGGCCTAACAGGCAAATTAGCAGGTGGTCTATAGTGTCCAAATTGGTGCATCCAAAGGGAGCAATATCATTTGATCAAGAAGCAGATGTGAATGAGTTGGAACGTGTGGATTGTTCCCTAACCACAATGATCAAGAACATTTCAAGAGAAGGTATTGATGGCGAGAAGTTGCAAGTCACGCAATGTAAATTAGAGGGTTTGGAGATTGGGATTGGAAGGATTGAGGATGCCTTAGAAGGCTTGTACAGGTGCTTGATTAGAACAAGGGCCTCTCTTCTCTTTGGGCCCATGGACATTGGAAAGTGTCGCGACCCTCCTTTGGAGGAAGGAAGGTGTCTAGTCTGAATATGCTAAGTTTGGGTCTGGAACTTAACTCGGACTTTTCCAAACTTTTATCATATCGCGGCTTGTGGATTTCTCAATTGCATATATCCTTCTGGATGCATTTCACTTTACGAAGTAAATGTTTTAAAAGAAAAGAAAAGAAGAAACGATAGGAGTGGGGCTCAAATCAATTATTAGCAACTGTCGCTACGTACAGGAGTATCTTTGTCACAAACTTTTGCTTCTGATTCCGCTATCTTCCCTATGATGTGGCCATCACTTTTGCTGATGAAAGCTTGACAAATCATCAAGTAATTACGGAGAGTTCCGCATAAAATATAAAAATAAGTTGGTCTCCACATATTTCTAGAATAATAAAACTTCCCCTTTTGCAAGTTTTGTTTCGTTTTCGTTTTTTTTCTTTCAGACTTGTCTAATCTGAAATTTGTACTAATTCAATCGGCGTACTGTATTTATTATAAGCATGAATAAGAACTGAGGAGCTTAGTCATCTCTAATTTGAGGGAATAAACGTATTTTTCTTAATGTTGAACTTGGCGTGATCATATTTTTTTTAATGTTGAACTTAAAACGTCCATGTGCAGTTTACCATGTAACTAATTAGATTGACTCTCTGTGCAACAATCTTTTATTTGTATCAAGAACATTGCACTTTCTTCATGCAACGGAACGTTGACACTAATTGCTGACTTATTTGGGGGAATAGGTGCAAACCCAAGATGCCCTCTTCTTCTTCTTCCTCCTCCGACATCTCTTTATTTTTCTCTCCTTTCTCTCACATCTTGTTTTCTCAAAACCACTTGAGGAGGATTACAACTAGTCAACCATGTGTGATGCTAACCACTGGGGTTTACCCTAGTGGCCACTCTTCCTATTTGGGAAGAGAGAGGTGGAGAGTTCGAATCCCTACCTTTTCAGGAGAGTTAGGGGTGAGGACGTACAATTTCAAATATGGGTTTCAACTCTCACACCCTACAAGAGGCAGGACAAAAGTCTAAGAATGAGTTGAGAGTTTTTTTATGGCTTAGTCAAGACTGCGAAAGAAAAAGCCTAGACCACTATCATGAATAAGTTGGAATTCGGACACATGAAAGGACTTTGATGCGTGGTGGTGCTACGTTAATTAGTTTGCAGTATTGTTTGATTAGATTTGAATTCGGATTTTTTTTTTCTCTAAGGTCAGATTCGAATTTGGATTGATTTCTCATATTATAGTTGTAAGAATGCCTCGCACCTTCTAAGGACAACAACAACCACCCGTTAGACATGGAATTCAAATCACATCAAAACGTCAGTTCACATATTTCTCATTTTATAATCAAAGCAATCAATTCTTATAGATGATGATGATGATGATGATGATGATGATGATGATGATAATAATAATAATAAAAACAAAAACAAGAACTGGATAAAGTTTTAATCAAATCTTAGTCTTATTAAGAATCTCATTCCCAACCAAGTGGGGTTTGCCCTCTTCATGCTTATAACGACTTTGATAAGCCAGTCAACATCCTAGAATAGTTTCGATTGGGTCTGACTTGTTACACCCGTTAAAGCCCCCTTCACGTTTCTACGCGACAATCGTAAGGACGGTTTCTTACTCATAAAGATTAAGAGTCCCGAAACGAAATTTTGGAATCCATTCAAATCAACGGATCAATTATGGCTTATGGAAAAGTATCTCCATTTGATCACACTAGGTGGCCTCAAAGCACCCAAATTTTTCATATTCCCAAATTTGATCATGGAGTTAGTGATCATCTTTACTAATCTTACATATGCTCTCTTTGTTCATTACATAAAATGAGGAGGGTAGACTAGCGTGATTAAGGGGCTGATGCGCCCCTTTAATGCCACAACTCCTTCTCCAGAATCCTTGCGAACGGAACCATTTCCTCGGTACTAAATTTGCCTTTCTCAACCCCGTTTGAAGTTCTCAAACCCTCCAACCAGTCAAATATCTTGCCATTGATTTGTAGAGTTCAACCTCCACCCACCAAACCATCAATTGTTATTCACCAATCTCCACCCATCCACTCCAAAGGAAAGGAGGAGGAAATGTTCAGTGCTTTGAAAGCGCCATATCAACATTTTTTCCTCACATCCAATCATATTTTGACGCGAACGTGAAATTAAGGGAAAAAAATAAAAGCATCTTGTTGTTTCACCACTCATGGACCTCAAACTAGCCGCCTGCTATCCTTGAACACCATTGCGCCGTAGGCCGAGCCTCTATATCTATCCAGATCGAGGATGAAGACAATGAAGACTATACAGGTCGAGCTTCCAAATCGACTCCACCTTAACTTATTTCAAGCTCATCCATGGCCGCCTCCAGATTTGGTCGAGCACAACTACATCCAGACATCATCCGCCCTAAAACAGTTCGACCTCAACCCATTAAAGTCCTTTTTACGTTTCTACGCGACAATCGCAATGACCGTTTCTTACTCGTAAAGATCGAGAGTCCCTAAACGAAATTTCGGAATCCGTTCGAATTAACGGATTGATTATAACTCATGGGAAAGTATTTCCATTTGATCACAGCGGTTAGCCTTAGAAGCACTCAAATTTTTTCATATTCCTAAATTTGATCATGGAGTTAATGATCATTTTTAGTCACCTCACATATGCTCCCTCTCTCTCTCTTTGCTCACTATATAAAATGAGGAGAGTAAACGAACGTGGTTAAAGGGCTAATACGCCCTTTTAAACACTTTTTAGAATTCTTGAGAACGAAACCCTTTCCTCGGTACTAAATTTGCCTTCCTCGTCCCCATTTAAAGCTCTCACACCCTCCAACCAGTCAAATATCTCGCCATTGATTTGTGGAGTCCGACCCCTACCCACCACACTCACTAAACCTTCAATTATCCTTCACCAACCTTCACCTATTCACCCGAGAAGAGAGGAGGAAATGTTTAGCGCTTTAAAAACGTTACATCAGCATTTTTTCCTAACATCCAATCATATTTTAACACGCATTTGTTGAAGTGAAATTAAGGGAAAAAAATGAAAGTTTTTTGTTGTTCCATCGGCTATGGACCTCAGACTAGCCGCTTGCCATTTTTAAACACCACCATGCCGGAGGCCAAGCCTCCATGTCTATCCAGGTCCAGGACGAAGACGACGAAGACTACACAGGCTAAACCTCCAAATCGACTCTACCTTCACTTGCTTTAAGCTCGTCCATGGCCGCTTCCAGATCTGGTTGAGTTCGACTACATCTAGATATCATTCGCCCTAAAACTGTTTGAGCTCAACCCGTTAAAGCCCCTTTTACGTTTCTAAGTGACAATCATAAGGACAGTTTCTTACTCGATCCCGAAATGAAATTTCAAAATCCGTTCGAATCAATGGATAGATAATGGCTCATGAGAAAGTATCTCTATTTGATCAGGTGGTTGGCTTCAAAACACCCAATTTTTTTTTCATATTATTGAGTTTATGGTCATTTTTACTCACTTTACATATGCTCTCTCTGTTCACTATATAAAATAAGGAGGGTAGATGAGCATGCTTAAGGGGCTGATACGCCCCTTTAATGCCACAACTCCCTCTCCAGAATCCTTGCAAATGGAATCATTTCCTCAGTACTAAATTTGCCTTATTCGTCATCATTTAAAGCTCTCATTGTGAGAATGAGCTGTAAAATATATTTATGATTGTAATTAGCTAGAACCAAGGATTATAGTTAGCTAGTTTAGAGGATATATTCTGTAAGATTCTTTCTTTTCTTTGTATATATATACGCCTCTAGGTCATTATAAACTTATGAAGAAGAAATACAGAAAAGGAGGAATGTGGTTTCCTTCCTCGAAATATCTTTTTGTGTTAACATGGTATCAAAGCCAAGGGTTTGATCGTTGTGAGTACTGTACGTGAATCCTCAATTACGGCGGTCCCGCTCGCCGGTGAGCGGGTTAGGGGTTCGGGGGCAGCGCCCCGAAATTTTTTTTTTTTGGCTCGCTTTCTCTGCGCCGTTCGGCCTGCGTCCTACTCGATCTTCTTCTTCTTTGTCACGATTGATTTTGGATCCATGGAGGATCAGAACCCTCCCGGAGCGGTGATTCCCCATCAGAACCAAGGGGGGAATTCGACCACGGAAGCTTTTTTGGAGAATCTGACTGCAAGATTAACTCAGATTCTCACTCAGAACCAGACGCACCCTCCTCCTCCATCACCAACACCGCAGAATGATTCGGCTTCATCTCATATTGCAATTAAATTGGATGGAGCCAACTATGGATTATGGTCTCAAAGTTGTCGATGTACATCACCGTAAAGACAAACCGATATATCAATAGAGATCTTCCTCACCCACCGCCATGCATGATCCCGGCTTTGAGGTGGAAAATGTAAGACTCGATCGTGAAAGGATGGCTTATCAACTCCATGGATTCGGCATTGATTGGCAATTTCATTCGCTTCCCAACAACAAAATCTGTCTGGGATGCAGTTGCAACGACTTTCTTTGACGGAACGGATGCCTCTCAAGTTTATGACTTGAAGAGGCGTGTTACTCGGATGCGACAAGGAGGAGGACCAATTGAGGCGTACTACAACAACCTTCAAGGCTTGTGGAGAGAAATCGACTTTCGCCGTCCGAACCCAATGCGATATCCTGAAGATATTGAAAGATACAATATGGCTATACAGGAAGATCGAGTATACATATTTCTTGATGGGTTAGACGACCATCTTGACAAGGTCGAGAAGAGAAGAGATGTACATATCCTATTGCAAATTATGTGTCAACCAAAAGGTTGTCAGGCCCAGTAAAGGCATTTATATCGAACGTGTCTGCAGTTCGTATTCCAGAAGGGGTACAGGATGCTCTGAAAGATCCCAAGTGGGTTCAAGCAATGGAGGAGGAGATGGCTGCATTGAAAAAAAAATGAGACCTGGAAGCTAGTAGATTTACCCAAGGGAAAGAAGACTGTGGGATGTAAGTGGGTCTTTTCTGTGAAGTACAAAGCAGATGGATCGATTGAGAGGTACAAGGCAAGACAAGTAGCAAAGGGTATACGCAAGCTTACGGAATTGACTATCAAGAGACATTTTCTCCGGTTGCTAAACTTAATACTTGCTCGGGTTTTGTTGTCTCTTATAACTAATTTAGACTGCCATTACACCAAAGATGATGTCAAGAATGCATTTCTTCACGGTAATCTCAAGAAGAGATTTATATGGATGTTCCGCCAGGTTATTCTTCATCCTCACAACCCGAGGCGGTGTGTTAGAGAGATCATTGTATGGTCCGGGCGGTCTCCATGAGCATGGTTTGGCCGATTCACTTTGGCGATGAAGAGGTATGGATATTCCCAAAGTGACTCAGATCACACATTGTTTCTAAAACGACATCAAGGGAAGGTAACAATGTTGATTATCTATGTTGATGATATGATTATCACTGGAGATGATTTGATAGAAATATCTAAGCTACAAGAGAAACTTTCTGAGGAGTTTGAGATGAAAAATCTTGGGGGGTTGAAATACTTCCTAGGGATTGAAGTAGCGAGGTTGACAGGGGAATATTTCTCTCACAAAGAAAGTATGTGCTAGATTTATTGGCAGAGGTGGGAATGTTGGACTGCAAACCTGCAGACACACCAATTGTTCAAAACCATAAACTTGGGGAGTACCCAGATCAAGTGCCAACAAATAAAGAAAGATATCAAAGGTTAGTTGGCAAACTAATTTTATCTATCACATACTGATCCTGATATTGCATATGTGGTGAGTATTGTTAGCCAATTTATGCATGCCTCAAGTGAAGATCATGTGAATGCAAGTTGATACTTCGCTACTTGAAGTCTTCTCCAGGACGCGGTTTGAGGTTCTTAAAAAGGGTTCATCTTGAAATCGAAGGATTTACTGACGCAGACTGGGCCGGGAGTGTTCATGACCGAAGATCAACTTCAGGATACTTCACTTTTGTAGGAGGAAACTTAGTTACTTGGAGAAGCAAGAAACAGAAAGTAGTGGCATTATCAAGTGCAGAGGCTGAATTTAGAGGGATGGCCAAAGGAGTGTGTGAGCTCCTATGGCTTAAGAAGTTAATGTTAGAGATTGGGTTTGCTCCGAAAGCCGAGATGAAGTTGTTTAGTGATAACAAGGCAGCGATTGATATCTCTCATAATCCAGTTCAACATGACCGTACCAAACATGTTGAAGTGGACCGTCATTTTATCAAGCAAAACTTGGACGCCAAAGTGATTCGATTTCCATTTGTACGATCTGAAGATCAGTTGGCAGATATTCTGACGAAGGCTGTATCAAGCAGGATCTTCTACAGCTCATTCGACAAGTTGGGCATTCACGACATCTATGCACCAACTTGAGGGGGAGTGTGAGAATGAGCTGCAAAATATATTTATGATTGTAATTAGCTAGAATCAAGGATTATAGTTAGCTAGTTTAGAGGATATATTCTGTAAGATTCTTTCTTTTCTTTGTATATATATACGCCTCTAGGTCATTATAAACTTATGAAGAAGAAATACAGAAAAGGAGGAATGTGGTTTCCTTCCTCGAAATATCTTTTTGTGTTAACACTCATATTATCCAACCAGTCAAATATCTTGCCATTGATTTGTGGAGGCCGACCTGCACCCACCACACCAACCAAAGTATCAATTGTCATTCACCAACCTCTACCCATCCACCCGAGAAGAGAGGAGAAGGAAATGTTCAGCGCTTTCAAAGAGCCACATCAGCATTTTTCGTTGCATCCAATCATATTTTGATACGCGTTTGTTGACTTGAAATTATGGGAAAAAAATAGAAACTTCTTATTGTTCCACCATTCATTGACCTCAGACTAGACACCTACCATCCTTTAACTCTACCATGCCGGAGGCCGAGCCTCCATATCTATCCAGGTTGAGGATGAATACGACAAAGACTACACAGGCCGAGTCTCCAAATCGACTCCACCTTAACTTGCTTTAAGCTCGTCCATGGCCGCCTCCAGATCTGGTTAAGCTCGATTACACCTAGACATCATCGATCCCAAAACGGTTCGAGTTCAACCCGTAGAAGCCCTTTTTACGTTTCTACACGACAATTGCAAGGACGGTTTCTTACTCTTGAAGATCGAGAGTCTCGAAACGAAATTTTAGAATCCGTTAGAATCAACAGATCGATTATAGCTCATGGGAAAGTATCTCCATTTGATCACGATGGTTGGCCTCAAAGCACTCAAATTTTTTCATATTCCCAAATTTGATCATGAAGTTAATAATCATTTTTACTCAGCTTACATATGCTCTTTCTCTCTGTTCACAATATAAAATGAGGAGGGTAGACGAGCGTGGTTAAGGGACTGATATGCCCCTTTAATGCCACAACTCCCTTTCCAGAATCCTCGCAAACGGAACCATTTTCTCGGTACTAAATTTGCTTTCCTTGTCTCCATTTAAAGCTCTCACACCATCCAACCAGTCAAACATCTTGCCATTGATTTGTGGAGTCTGACCTACACTCACCACACCCACCAAACCATCAATTGTCATTCACCAACATCTACCCATCCACCTCAGAGGAGAGGAGGAGAAAATGTTCAACGCTTTGAAAGCGCTCCATCAGCATTTTTTCCTCACATCCAATCATATTTTGATGCGCGTTTATTGACGTGAAATTAAGGGAAAAAAAATAAAAGCTTCTTGTTGTTCCACTGGCCGTGGACCTCAAACTAGCCGCTTGCTATTCTTGAACACCATCATGCCGCAGGCTGAGCCTCTATATCTATCCAGATCAAGGATGAAGACGACGAAGACTACACAGGCCAAGCCTCCAAATCGACTCCACCTTAACTTGCTTCACACTCATCCATGGTCGTCTCTAGATCTGGTCGAGCTCGACTACATCCAGACATCATCCGCCCTAAAATGGTTCGAGCTCAACCCGTTAAAGTCCTTTTTACGTTTCTACGCGACAATTGCAATGACCGTTTCTTACTCGTAAAGATCAAAGTCTTGAAATGAAATTTCGAAATCCGTTGGAATCAACGAATCGATTATAACTCATGGGAAAGTATCTCCATTTGATCACGGTGGTTGGCCTCAAAACACTCAAATTTTTTCATATTCCCAAATTTAATCATGGAGTTAATGATCATTTTTACTCACCTCACATATACTCTCTCTCTCTCTCTTTGTTCACTGTATAAAATGAGGAGGGTAAACGAGCATGGTTAAAGGGCTGATATGCCCTTTAATGCCACAACTCACTCTTCAGAGTTCTCGAGAACGAAACCATTTCTTCGGTACTAAATTTGCCTTCCTCGTCCCCATTTAAAGCTCTCACATCCTCCAACCAGTCAAATATCTCGCCATTGATTTGTGGAGTCCGATCCCCACCCACGACACTCACCAAACCATCAATTATCCTTCACCAACCTTCACCCATTCACTCGAGAAGAGAGGAGGAGGAGGAAATGTTTAGCGCTTTAAAAACGTCACATCAGCATTTTTTCCTCACATCCAATCATATTTTGACGCGTATTTGTTGATGTGAAATTAAGGGAAAAAAATAAAAAAGTTTCTTATTGTTCCATCGGCTATGGACTCAAACTAGCCGCCTGCCTCGTTAAACACCACCGCGCCGGAGACCAAGCCTCCATATCTATCCAGGTCGAGGACGAAGACGACGAAGACTATATAGGCCAAACCTCCAAATTGACTCCATCTTCACTTACTTCAAGCTCGTCCATGATTGCCTCCAGATCTGGTTGAGTTCGACTACACCCAAACATCATCCACCCTAAAACAGTTCGAGCTTAACCCGTTAAAGCCCTTTTCACTTTTCTACGGGATAATTGTAAGGACGGTTTCTTATTCGATCCCGAAATGAAATTTTGAATCCGTTCAAATCAACAGATAGATAATGGCTGAGAAAGTATCTCTAATTGATCAGGTGGTTGGCTTCAAAACACCCAATTTTTTTCATATTCTCAAATTTGATCATGGAGTTAATGATCATTTTTGCTCACCTCACATATGCTCTCTCCCTCTTAACTATATAAAATGAGGAGGGTAGACGAACGTGGTTAAGGGGCTAATATGCCCTTTAATGCCACAAATAGCCCCTTTAATGCCACAACTCCCTCTTCAAAATCCTCGCGAACGGAATCATTTCCTTGGTATTGAATTTTCTTTCCTCGTCCCCATTTAAAGCTCTTACACTCTCCAGCTAGTCAAACATCTTGCCATTGATTTGTAAAGTCCGACCTCTACCTATCACACCCACCAATCCATCAATTATTCTTCACCAACCTCCACTCATCCACCCCAAAGGAGAGGAGGGGGAAATGTTCAACGCTTTTAAAGCGCCATATCGGCATTTTTTCCTCACATCCAATCAAATTTTGACGCACGTTTGTTGACATGAAATTAAGGGAAAAAAATAAAATCTTCTTGTTGTTCCACTGGCCATGGATCTCATATTAGCCACCTGCCATCTTTGAACATCACTGCACCGGAGGCTGAACCTCCAAATCGACTCCACCTTAACTTGCTTCAAGCTCGTCCATGGTCGCTTTTAGATTTGGTCAAGCTCGACTACACCCAGACATTATCTGTCCTAAAATGGCTCGAGCTCAACCCGTTAAAACCCTTTTTATGTTTCTACGCGACAATCGTAAATACGGTTTCTTACTAGTAAAGATCAAGAGTCTCGAAACGAAATTTCGGACTCCGTTCAAATCAATGAATCGGTTATGGCTCATGGGAAAGTATCTCCATTTGATCACGCTAGTTGGCCTTAAAGCACCCAAATTTTTTCATATTCGCAAATTTGATCGTGAAATTAATGATCATTTTTACTCACCTCACATATGCTCTCTCTCTGTTAACTATATAAAATGAGGAGGGTAGACGAGCGTGATTAAGGGGCTGATACGACCCTTTAATGCCAAAACTCTCTCTCCAGAATCCTTGCGGATAGAACCATTTCCTCGGTACTAAATTTGCCTTCTTCGTCCCTATTTAATGCTCTCACACCCTCCAACTAGTCAAACATTTTGCCATTGATTTGTAGAGTCTGACCTCCACCGACCACACCCATCAAACCATCAATTGTCCTCCACCAACCTCCATCCATCCATCTCAGAGGAGAGGAGGAGGAAATGTTCAGCGCTTTTAAAGGGCCACATCAGCATTTTTTCCTCATGTCTAATTATATTTTGATGCGCGTTTGTTGACGTCAAAATTAAGGAAAAACAAAAACTTCTTGTTGTTCCACTGGCCATGGACCTAAGACTAGCTACCCGCCATCCTTAAACACTACCGCATCGAAGGCCGAGCTTCTGTATCTATCCAGATTGAGGATAAAAAAGACGAAGACTACACAGGCCGAGCCTCCAAATCGACTCCACCTTCACTTGCTTCAAGCTCGTCCATGGCCACCTCTAGATCTGGTCGAGCTCGACTACACCCAGATATTATGTGCCCTAAAACGGTTCGAGTTCGACGGCTCCTCCATGGCCGCTGAGAATCGGTCGCAACATCAAACTTGGCAATCATAAAAGGCTGTCACCTCTAGATCTAGAATGTCGACATTAATCAAATCTGGCCATCACGAAGGTCGTGACGTGACCTCGAGTTGCAATGATGATAGCCATTAGAGGTTGACTTGAGAGAGGGCGTCAAAAGTTGTAGACGGCCATGGACAAACAAAAAAATGGCATGTTACAAGAAAAGGAACAAAAAGAAAGAGTGCAGGCAATAAATGTTTACTTGTAAGAGGATGTGTAAAGAGAATCTCATCATTCACGTTAAAAAAGGAGAGAGGAGAGAGAGAGCATGTAGCGCTCAGGCACTAAATATTTGCTTGTGGTTAGTACTTTCCCCCACATAAAGACTAGCCAGAAGAAAGAGAAAAGAGAGCTTCACACGACACGTGTCGATTTTTTGAGTGAAGCACGAACACTATGCTAGGCCCACCTGATATTTTTTTCCAGAGCATATCAGCAAGCACTTGTCAAGTTCAAGTTCCAAGTCGTCATCGACGGTTTGAAAGGATTTGAAAGGAAAAAATGCCCATCCATGTCAGTTGATGACATGACAATTGCAAACCACCGAATATAAATAACGGCCCAATTCCTAAAAAAAGCACGAACTTTGGGTTTAGTTCCAAATCTGGCCCGAACTTTATTTTGTCTAAAAAAAAATCACCAACTTTCATTTGTGTCCCAAATCTGGCCCCCATTAACTCTCCATCTATTCTCACCGTTAGTCATCCGACGTGGCATTTCCACATCAACAATAATATCCACGTCAGCAATTAAGGCACAAATACATATACTGATATACACCTGGGCACTTTCTCTTCTTCATCTCCTTCCCATGATTTTCTCTTTAGGGTTTTCTTTCTTCTTTCTTCATCTAATACGCAAGCGACAAGCTTCGATTCATCCGAAGATCTCGCGTGCTCTCCCTTGCGCGCACATCCTCTCACACGGAGTGACTCGCTCTCATGCTCGGCCATTTAGAGACTTGTTTTCGTCGGGAATTTTGAAGATTTCATGCGCATTCAATCAAGATCAAGCGAGCAAAATCTAGCGCACTTGGTCGCTCAGAGACATCAACTCGTCTGAAGAATGAGCGCACAAGATCTTCGCGCGCTCGCTTGCTCACTCATCCTCTCACAGGGAGTCGCTCTCTCTCACGCTCGGCCGTTGAGACTTGTTTCCATCTTAAATTTTTAAGATTTCGCGCACGATCAGTCAAGATCAACCGAGCAAAATCTCGCGTGCTTGGTCGCTCAGAGACATCAACTCATCTAAAGAGTGAGCGAGCGAAGATCTCGTGTGCTCGCTTGCTCGCTCATCCTCTCACACGGAGACGCTCGCTCTCGCACATACTCGTGCTCGTTCGCTCGAAGGATGCTCGCTTAAGGGTCAAAGCGGATAGAGCGTTGAAGTCATTGAACAGAAGGTATTCTTCTTCTTCCTCCTCCTATGCATTTGGACATATTAAATTACGATCACCATATGCTTGATAATTTGTCTAGAAGTGATTTAACTCAAAAAATCTGAAGTCAATGCTCCATCCGTTGTTGCATCTGAGTATAGTTAAACATTTTCATGTAAATGTGGAAGACTAGGAGAGTTATAATTCTCTTAGTGAAGATTGAACAACAGTTTATTTGAACACTCTTTCAGTCAGCAAGGATGCCAAATACTTGGCTTATGTACTTAATTCTAGTGGAAGTGATTGGGTGACGATTAATGTTATGCGGGCGAGGATAAGAAAGTTGAGCTTGATAAATTATCATGGGTGATGATTTGGAATTTGGCTTCCTTAATGTAAAGGCTACATTCGATTGAAACTTAGACAAGTGGTCATACTGGTGACAGGTTAAATTTTCATCTATCAATTGGACCCATGATGGCAAAGGTTTTTTTCTCAGCCGCTACCCAGCTTCTAAGCAAGTACCCATGCAATTTTAAAACACCCATTGAAATGCTAGATGAATGAAATGGATGAGAAAATTTTTGACAAGAGAAGAAGGGATGTGGAAGGTAGTCTTAGGATTTAAAACAAGTTTGTGTTTTAAAATAATATAATTGTTTGGTTTTACCATGTATTATTTTAATCACTCATATATATTTGGACTAAATAAAAGGAGCTAAGAAGGATTGGTAACACAATCATGTATTGATGTGAAATATTTTTAAAACCATTCTTTGTCTCAATTGCCCATCGACATCCTTTATGGTATATCAAAGATGATTTTATTGGCTCTAAAGTTTTTTTCTCTTGGCATCATATGCCTCTTATGTGAAATTGTAGTTTCCTTTTCCATGTCAATCGGTAAATAAGAATGTTCACTTGTCAGTAATGGATATTTTGTTAACACTATCAGCTCCACATTCTTTTCTTGAGTTTGGAAATCGTTTTTGTTGCCTATTGCTTGCCTTTTCTTTTGTATAGAGGTCACAATGATAACTGTACTTTTCAACTTTTGTTGGATTGGGTTTCCTATTAAATTGCTATGTTGAATGTTAACAACTTCTGCCACAGTCGCATCTAATGGTGCATGGTCATATTTACTAGTTTTACTATATTCAACTTTTAGGTTTTTGTGTCTAGTAAGGATGGCACCAAGATACCAATGTTCATAGTATCTAGAAAGAATATTTCTTTGGATGGATCACACCCATGTTTGTTTTATGGTTATGGCGGATTCAACATTAGCCTCACGCCATCCTTTAGCATCAGTCATACTATACTCACAAGACACTTTGGAGCTGTTTTATGCATAGCAAACATTCATGGTGGCGGCGAGTATGGAGAGGAATGGCACAAAGGAAGGTCCTTGGTAGAAAAGCAGAACTGCTTTGATGATTTCATCATCTGCTACTCAGTACCTCATTTATGCAGGTTATACCCAACCCAAAAAGTTATGCATTGAAGGGGGAAGCAATGGGGGACTTCTTATTGGAGCTTTGTATAAATCAGGTTTTGTAACTACCAGTTGATTCTGTTGGCTTGCTTGATTGGGTAGCTCCATATTTATCTAAAGCTTGATTGTTGTTAAAGACCTGATCTTTTCGGCTATGCTTTGGCTCATGTTGGTGTTATGGACATGCTGCGATTTCACAAATTTACTATTGGTCAGTCTCCTCTCCCTATGTGTGTGAACATATTCGCGCACTACTTGCTTGTCATGCATTCGTGATTTGTCAATGACTTTATTTATTGTCTCATACAACCATAGGGCATGCATGGACTTCTAATTTTGGTTGTGCGGACAAAGAGGAAGAATTCTAGTGGTTGATTAAGTAAGTTTATCCTTCACCTTTACCTAAGGTTTTAGCTCTATTCAATGCTTTTGTGTAGGAAGAAATTGAACGCCGTTGGTTTCATTGGTGACTGAATAAACTGGTTGAATACACACACATAATCTTTTATCCGCCCTGCTTATGGGAAACTTTTACCTCTCCGCATCTGCATGGCGCCGGATTTTTCCAGCCCTCAAATGTTGTTTGGCCTCACATTGCTCCTTTTACTCCCAGAAGTTTTATCTATTTATTTACCATGATTAACAGGAATTGTTGATTTATGTCTTGTCAGGTACTCGCCGTTGCATAATGTGAGAAGGCCATGGGACCGATATCCGGATGGTAAAAATCTCTCTTTTCATTTAACACCATAGTACGTTAATGAAAATTACATGCCTTCGCGGTCGTTGATTTTTCGTGGCTTCTCTTTTGGTGTAGATCAATGAAGTTACCGATCTCTATGGTTTCATGGCGAAGATGCTGGATGCTTCCTGGATCAAGTAGATGAAGTCGATCAATCGATCATAAAATGCCGTGTTTCTTGTGTAGTTTGACATTCAGGATTGCAGTTTAAGTTGATTCGCTCTCTTTCCTATAGACATTGTAGATAATTGATTGTTAATCATTAGTTTCACAATGTCTAGGGAACTTTCTCTCGAATTGTAAACCAAACACATTGTGATAGTAGGACAGATAGAACAACAGAATGATGCTACTAAGAAGCTTTGTAGCTTAAGTTGGATTCTCTTCTTTCTTGAAGCCATTGTCACTGCGATTGCGTTTGATTGCTTTGGGGGATGAGCAGAGTGACAATCTAAACTCATGCCTAAGCTAAATTGACATCAATCATGCATCAAAGTCCATAACCACAAGAAAGAAAAAGGTTCACTGTGATTGGTTCCATTAGGCCGGGAGATCATGCACTTTCTAGCCAAAAAAAAGAAAAAGAGGAAACCTTGTCCTTCCTCTTCAATTGCTCGAGAAACCATCCAATGCATTCGTTTTTTCTAAGAAAGATTTCAGTCAAAAGACGTCCAGTTTAACATCAGTAACATCAAGCTGGAGTATCTCAACTTAACGTCGATATCAATTGCTCAAGGAATTAACTCACGTAACTGGTGAACAAGAAAAGTAGAGTGGATAAGTAGAGTCTATTGGAAGCTTTCAAATCACGTGCATATGGTTTTAGTCAAAAGCAGAGTGGCAAGCTTTCCAAATCAGCGCACATAGTGCACAGCCAAAACATCACATATACAAAATGACATAGCCAAATCTACTTACAAACAACAAAAAAACTAGCACTTTTTGTCTACAACTCGACATCTAGTAAGAGGCACTGCACAAGCATTTTTTGGTCCACAATTTCACGGTTAACCACCAATTCCAGATTCTTGAGTGCATGGAGGTTCTGAGATATCTGTGGAAGATTGGCCTAGTGAAACTTCAACAACATTCCTTGCTCTTGTTTGTCCCTTGGAAATGGATGGACCTCCAATGTCAATAACTCTATTACTACCCGGCATCTGCAATAAAAAAAATAAACATATGAACTTGCTTTTCTTTTCGATACACTTATAAAACATTAGACATAGATTACCCTTAAATAGGAATTCCCATTAGCTTCAGATATGAAAAGTCCATATCCTTGTCTTGCCTAAAGAAACAAAATGAGCACAAAACATTAATCACAACATACATGTGGTATGAAAATAAAATTTTGCCTGATAAAGCACTAGCCTGTGCTCTCTCCTTCCTAATGATAATGGAGTCCCCATTAGATGGTCCATTAGCTTGTGAACTAGCTTGCGCACCACTAACCCCATCAGCTTTCTTTGGTCTTCCTCTTCTTGCCTACATGTGAAAAAACACAAGAAATACCAATGATATCATTTGTGATAACCCAACAAAAATCTTATCAACAATTACAAAATTGTCCAATAAGACATACTTTGGGTGGTCTGGATGTCATAGGATTCTTGCATGTCTTCTTGTTATGTCCATATTGAAGGCAATTTGAACATCGCATTTGAACTCCAACTTTCGTCAATTTCTTACCTTCAGTACTGCGCTCATCTTTATCCTTGATTCTATTTTTCTTCTCTCTACCCCTTTTCCTTCTGTAAGGTGGGAGTTTGATTGGCTCACCATTGACTTTGGGCCACATTTTTTCCCCATTCATGACCGGGAAGGGAAATTGATAATATTTTTCATAAGCATCTTTCTTAAAGCAATCATCAACATAATCATTGACGTCTAATTTCATGAAAGCAATGCAACGTATGGCATGTCTACATGGTATACTAGAAATATCCCATTCCCTACAAGCACAAGCCTTCCCAACCAAGTCAACCACAAATCTATTGCCATCCCCCTTCAACCTCAAATTTATTTCCCAAAGACGCTCTAGCAAAACAATACCTGGACTCCAGTTTAGTCTTTTCCAACTTCATTCTAATCCTTGGACAAATTGGATCCATTTGATCAACCATTAACCGGCTTCTCTCTATCACTCTCTCCATCAACATAGCTCGTATTTCTTCAAGCATCTCAAGAATGGGTTTTGCTCTCGGTATGCAAATGTATCCATTAAAGGTCTCACTTAAATTATTTTCAACCGCATCACACTTGGTACCTATCTTAATGAAAGCCCTGAAGTGCTTAGGGCCTTATCTCATGAAGTCTTCATAACCTTTAGGACACTCCACCTTCAAATCTTCCATTACCATGTCAAAATCAGCTTCAAATGTACACCTCACAGCCCTCCAAAAGAGATTCTTCAAAGCATCCCCTTTGTGTAATTTTTTCCAATTAGCATATATATGTCTTGCACAATTTCGATGCTCTGCTTGTGGAGATAGCCATTAAACTGCATTCATTAGTCCCTACAACCAAAATAAGCCAATGAAAAACAAACACGTATCACAACAATGCTTGTACCAATATAGTGTAATAGCCAATGAAGACAAATGGAACATATTACCTTTTGTTGATCATTGATAAAAGTCTAACCTTCACCTGTGTCCACATTCAAGTCAATAAATAACCGAGCGAGAAACCAAGTCCACGATGCCTCGGACTCAACTTCCGCAATTGCCCAAGCTATTGGAAACATTTGATTGTTTCCATCTCGTCCAACGGCACATAACAACATACCTTTCAATCCAATCTTAAGGAAGCACCCATCCAAGCCTATCACACGCCTACATCCTGCTAAAAACCCCCTTTTCAATTCATCAAAGCCCACATAAAACCTCTCAAATACTTTGGTTCCTGGGTTAACCTCCATCTCAAATCTTCCATTTTTGCTAACTCTCTTAAGCTCCTCCAAATAAGATCTTAGCATATCATATTGCTTCCCTATCGCCCCTTATACAACTAAGAGCTTTCCATATGGCTCTATAACATCTTTTTTTATCAAGGATTAGGGCAAATCTTTCTCTTGCATCTGTTTGCATTTCTGTAGCCGAATAAGTGAGTCTAGCTCTAATCTTAGGCATGTACTCACGAGCAAGCCATGTAGAAGTGGCTTGCCTATTTGTAAGGCTTCTATTGCAGTTATGTAGATTTCCAACTCTCTTTATTACAAAAGTTTTCTCATCTTGAACCCAACTGCCATACAACTTCCAGCCACAGCCACTCACACACTTTGCTTCCATTCTTTTCTTTTGACTCATTTGCCAAAAAATGTTAAATCCATTAATTACAGTATATTTTTGCACAACTATCTTGAACTGTTCATGAGATTCAAATCTCATACCTAGACTAAACACATTCTCATTATGGTCACACATAGGATCATACCTATTAACCATTCGTCTAGTCGTGCCACCAATTTCTTCAAAGTTATCAATATCAGGACCACTTAGAGGTTCATCATCCGACATTGCATCTTCATCATCATCCCCGCCTTTGTGTGGAACAACACCAACCTCCTCCTCCATTCTTATATCGATGGAACCTTCAGCTAAGTCTCCACCATCATCTACCTCCTCAATTGTTGCTTCCCTAAAATCTTTCCTCATCTCCCTTGTCTTGATCTCTTCGTCATCTGATATATTTATTTCATCATCACACAAGTCTAATGAACCATCGTCACTGTCACTTTCATTCTGTTAAAAAGCACAATAAGTCAGACACGCTGAAAACTAAAAAAAATATTTAAACGTAAAAGGCCAACAATTGAATGAACTCACCATTGTTTCTTGTTCAACCTACAACACTTCAATTTTCCACGAGCAAAACAATGGTGACCTGGAACCCCAACCGGCCCAATCCTATAAAGAAAGTATAATAAAAAATTGGACATTTGAAGTTCAATGTTGAACTCATCACACTAATTAAATACCTAGTAAGACAACAATAGCTTTGGTAATTGTACGGCATAATAAGCAGTTATGACACACTTCACATTAGGAAAAATGTTTCACAAAACAACAGCTTATTGGTTAGAAACTTTAAAGGAAAAATAAGTTATGGCTCCTAATTTCCTCATCCATTTCAATCATCTAGCATTTTGACAGGTGTTTTAAAATTGTCGTGGGTACTTGCTTAGGAGCTGGGTAGCGGCCGTAGAAAAAACCTTTGCCATCATGGGTCCAATTGATAGATGAAAATTTAACCTGTCACCAGTATGACCACTCGTCTAAGTTTCAATCGAATGTAGCCTTACATTAAGGAAGCCAAATTCCAAATCATCACCCATGATAATTTATCAGGCTCAACTTTCTTATCCTCGCCCGCATAACATTAATCGTCACCCAATCACTTCCACTAGAATTAAGTACATAAGCCAAGTATTTGGCATCCTTACTAACTGAAAGAGTGTTCAAACAGACTGTTGTTCCATCTTCACTAAGAGCATTATAACTCTCCTAGTCTTCCACATTTACATGAAAATGTTTAACTATACTCAGATGCAACAACGGATGGAGCATTGACTTCAGATTCTACGAGTTAAATCACTTCTAGACAAATTATCAAGCATATGGTGATCGTAATTTAATATGTCCAAATGCATAGGAGGAAGAAGAAGAAGAATACCTTTTGTTCAATGACTTCAACGCTTTGTCCGCTTCGACCCTTAAGCGAGCATCCTTCGAGCGAACGAGCACGAGTATGTGCGAGAGCGAGCGACTCCGTGTGAGAGGATGAGCGAAGAAGCGACCGTGCAAAGATCTCACGCATTCGCTCTTTAGACGAGTTGATGTCTCTGAGCGACCAAGCGCACGAGATTTTGCTCGGTTGATCTTGACCGAACGTGCGCGAAATCTTAAAAATTTCAGATGGAAACAAGTTTCAACGGCCGAGCGTGAGAGCGAGCGACTCCGTGTGAGAGGATGAGTGAGCGAGCGAGAGAACGAAGATCTCACGCGCTCACTCTTCAAACGAGTTGATGTCTCTGAGCGACCAAGCACGCTAGATTTTGCTTGCTTGATCTTGATCGAACGCGCACGAATTCTTCAAAATTCCCAACGGAAACAAGTCTCTAAACGGCCGAGTGTGAGAGCGAGTCACTTCGTGAGAGAGGATGTGCGTGAGGGAGAGCGCGAGATCTTCGGACGAATCGAAGCCTGTCGCTCGCGCATCGATGAAGAAAGAAGAAAGAAAACCCTAAAGAGAAAATCGTGGGAAGGAGATGAAGAAGAGAAAGTGCCCATATGTATATTAGTATATGTATTTGTGCCTTAATTGCTGACGTGGATATTATTGCTGACGTGGAAATGCCACGTCAGATGACTAACGGTGAGAGTAGATGGAGAGTTAACAGGGGCCAGATTTGAGACACAAATGAAAGTTGGTGATTTTTTTTTAGACAAAATAAAGTTCGGGGCCAGATTTGGGACTAAACCCAAAGTTGGTGCTTTTTTTTTTGGAATTTGGCCTATAAATAACAGTGGGAGGTTCGCATAGTCCTCTCTCATTCTTCAGCCTCAGTGACCTCGTCTGACGTAGTCCACCCCTCTCTCTCTACATGTGCTTGTTGATGTGAGTTTTTGCCCATGCTTATTTATTAGTATTATTATTATTTTACTATGCGATGGGAAGTTCTTTTTTTTTGTTTCTAGTTCCTTGCTCTTCTTTTTCAGTATTGTTATGATAAATGACTTAGGACGGAAAAAAAATACAGTAACGAGCTTTTTTTCTTTTTATATCTATTTTGTTGGTTTTTTCTAACTAAATATGTGTTCTAGCTAGGGTCTGCGTACAAAGATGAGTTCTTCTAGTGCTGCTCTGATTGATGATTCCGATGATGAATTGACAAGCGAGTTTGACTCTGACACTCAAAAGAGCCAAGAAAAGATTAAAATATTTTACAATGGAGTGATTGGGTTGGCTACTCATGAAATAAACAATCCTAAAAGGTAGTGGCGCTATCCTGTTTGCGTCGGAGGTCCATATGTAGGTTTGCAGCCTCTACTGGCACATGCAAGAATGACTCTAAAGAAAGAAATTAAGCTTCATCGAGAGTTTAAGGAACACTTGAATGAGATGTTGAAGACGAGAGGCATTTCAATGGCGATTACTACTGGCAAAGTATATGGTAGGTGGATGGGATTGAAGGAGGAAAAGGAAGGTTTCGGAAAGATTAAAGGTTAAAGATGAAGAGAAAGATGGTTTAATAGTTTGGTCTCCGATGGTTGTCATCATGAACACGCATCTGAAAAAGGATGGAAATGACAAGGTAAAGTTTTCTTCTCTCGTGATGATACTCGTATTGACAATAGTGGATGTGCAACTTCTCAGTTGTCTTCTATTTCAGTAGATTGGTACGGGAAACCTAGAACTTCTGGACCTCTTCTATTCATATCCAGTTGTAAAAGGTCACCATGCTTACGATCCTCGGGGTCATCGTGGCATGAGCATTCTCATTTTTGCTTCGAGCTCTCCGATGGGCTTTTCTCGAGGCTAAACATCTACACAAGAACTTTGCAGACCAAGGAATGGACAGAAATACTTGGAATCGCTAAGGTGCCTCATTTCATCCTGCGGAAAAACGTTAGCTCTATGGATTTATAGCAACAAAGAGGATTTAGACATTTTTAACAGGTATTCAGCAGATCTCTCTCTCTATGCACGTGTGTGGTTGTGAAGATTCGCTGCACAATCACAAAGAAGTAGAAAGTAAAAAACGAGAAAGAGAATTGCGATACAAGATTTTTATCCTAGTTTACCCTTAAATTAGAACTACGTCCAGCAGAGGATTCCACTATAATCAGCATTTCACACCTCTATGATACATCTCTCCATTACAAGAGAAATAGACTATATATAGGCAATAGTTTGATTCAAAATAGGAAGTCTCTTTTTAGGAAATCTATTCTAATTAGGAAACCATTCAATTAGGAAACCTATTCAAAATAAAAAACCTAATCGAATTAGGAAACTTTCATTTTCCGGGCTCAAACTATCAAAGCCCTCTTGTGGCTCGAGACAATCGCTCATGCGACCCTCTCTTGCTCACCGGGGAATGAGAGCCCCGTGCCTTCCTGTTAATGGAGAGTATGAACCACACTCTAACATTCTCCCACTTGGTGAATACTTCACATGCTTCTTCAGACCCAATGCAGTTGTACACCATTCAAATTTTTCTGCACTCATTGCCTTTGCTAAAAAATCAGCATTATTCACCTGTGTGTCAATTTTCTCCAGTACTACAACCTTCTGCTCTACTTTCTCTAGGATGAAATGATATTGTATGCTAATATGCTTTGTTCTTGCGTGAAATCCAGGATTCTTAGCCAAGAATATAACACTCTGGTTATCACACCCAATATTTACTCCTCTTTATGTAAAACCAAGTTCTTTACACAATCTACGCATCCAGATTACTCCCTTTGTAGCATAAGTAAGGGCCATGTACTCTGCCTCAGTAGTAAATAAAGCAACTGTGCTTTGGCTCTTGCTCATCCAACTCATAGCTCCACCAAATAGAGAAATAACATTTCCGCTAGTTGACCTTATATTATCAATGTCACCTCCCTAATCAGCATCCACGAAACACTTCAGTTCTAACGCTTGCTGTCCCTTTGAGCTTTTCATGCCTTCATAACATAACTCAAGGTCAGATGGACCGTGAAGATAACGAAGCACCCGCTTTACTGCCATCTAATGCTCTTTCCCCAGATTGGACATATATCTACTCAATGCTCCCACTTCTTGAGCAATATCAGGACAAGTACATATCATGGCATACATCAAGCTCCTAATTACGCTTGCATATGGGACCGTTGCCATCTCTTCAACTTCATCTTCAGTCTTAGGACACTGGAGCGCTGATAACTTGAAATTTGTGGACATGGGGGTCTTCATGGGTTTACAGTCAGCCATGTTGAATTTTTTCAATACACTTTCAACATATTTCTTCTGACTTAGCCACAACTTCCCATTCTCACGCTCCCTTTTAATCTGCATGCCTAAAATGAAGTTTGCTGGGCCTAGATCTTTCATCTCAAATTGTTTTGCCAACAATCCTTTCACAGTGCTAATCATTCTCAAACTATTTCCAACTAGTAACATATCATCAACATATAAGGTTAAGATAACAAAATCATCCTCTAACCTTTTCACATAGACGCAATGATCAACATCACAACGAACAAAGTCAAGTTTCAAGACATATGAGTCGAACTTCTGGTACCACATCCATGGAGATTGCTTCTGGCCATACAAAGACTTGTTCAATTTGCAAACAAGATCTTCTTTTCCTTTGACCATAAACCCTTTTAGTTTATTCATGTAAATATCCTCCTCCAAGTCATCATGGAGGAATGCTGTCTTTACATCAAGCTATTTTACCTCCAGATTGTATGCAATAGCTATAGATAAGACAAATCTTATGGAATTTAATTTAGCAATTGGAGAAAAAATCTCACCATAATCGACTCCCTCTATTTGCAAGTATCCCTTTGCATCCAAACGAGCTTTATATCGTTCTATCTCTCCATCTGCAGATATTTTCTTTTTGAACACCTGCTTACAACAAATTGCCTTTCGATCAGTAGATAGTTTTACCAGATTCCATGTTCCGTTTTTATCTAGTGAGTTCATCTCATTTTATGTGGCTTTTTCCCACTGTTAGGCATCCTCAACACTTCTTGCTTCTTTAATAGTACTTAGATCATCATCTATAACAGTTAAAGCACAATTCTCATTGCCAGCAAAGAGGGTATACTTCTCAGGTGGTTTTCTCATCCGTGTGGACCTTCTTAAGACTGGTTCAGGTGGTGCTTCAACTTCAGACTCGGTTTCAAAATCTACTACATCATCCAACCTCATCAGACTCATCAGCTTCAGAATTTGAATTTTCTGTTCTAGCTAGTGTAGCCTCTGTCTCTTCCGTCAAACCAATATCTAACTCAACCGTCTATGATTTTTCAAGAGCTTGGCGAACAATCTGATTTGTCGTAGATTCTTTGAATACCACATCCCGTTGTAGATAATATATTTAGTATTAGGATTCCACAACTTATACCCTTTGACACCATCCTTGTACCTAATGAAGATACAGTTCTCTGGCCTACTCTCAAATTTGTTCCTCTTTTCCTTTGGCACATGTACATATGCGTCACAACCAAACACTCTAACATGGGATATGTTTGGCTTCTTTTCAAATAATGCCTCAAACAGTGTCTGATCCTTCAAAGCTGATGTGGGAGACCTGTTTTTCAGATAACACGCATTAGCCATTGCTTCCGCCCAAAATTCACATGCTAAGCCTACACCACTTAGCATACTCCTTGCCTTTTCCATGAAAGGCCGATTAGGCCTCTCTGCCACCCCATTCTGATGAGGTGTATAGGGCATTATCTTCTGCTTGGCAATGCCATTGGTCACATAGAATTGATCAAATTTCGTTGAACAAAATTCTCCTCCGTTATCAGCTTGCAAAACTTTAATTTTTATAGTAAATTGATTTTCCACCAAAGCTTTGAACTCACGAAATTTTTCAAGCACATAATCTTTCCACTACAGATAATATATCCACACATATCTGGAAAAATCATCGGCAAAAGAAACATAATACCTTGATTTTCCAAACGATGTTACAAGCGTAGGACTGAAGACATCATTGTGGATCAAATCCAGAATCCCTTTCGCTCTCCCTCTTATGGAATCAAAAGATATCCGATTTTGTTTTCCATGTAAACAATATTCACAAAATCCAAAACCCATATAATAGCTTGGAATTCCATCCACCATCTTCTTTTATGTAAGGGTCATCAGGCCTTTTTCGCTAATATGACCCAATCTCCAATGCTATAGCATCGAAAGATCTCCTTCCACCTGCTCTGAGATATAACTCTCACCGCTAACCACTGCGCTTCCCAATAACTTCCACAGTTTTCCATGCAGTTCGCCTCTGGCGATCACCATAGATCCACGGGTTAGCTTTTATGAATATTTGTCGCTGGTGAAGGTAATGCCAGCATTTACCATAGTTCCCACAGAAATAAGATTCCTCAAACAACCAGAAATATGTATCACATTTGAAAGATTCTTAATTATCCCATCTTTCATCGTTAGCTTCACTTTTCTGCAACCAATAATATCAAGCGCCGTGTCATCCCCCATTCATATTGTACCTCCCTGATATGGCTCATAACAGCAGAACCAATCTCTATGAGGCGTCATGTGGAAAGATGCTCTAGTATTAATTATCCATGCACTGTAGTCACCCTGTGATGAATTGCAGATGAGATACCTGTCTCCCGTGCCGTTGTCATCATCCTTCTTTGTACTAGAGGATGATGCCTTATCTTGCTACACTTTTGTTTCTACAATCTTTCTTCAAGTGTCCAGACTTTTTGCACTTCCAACACGTTTTTTCCAATCAATCTATGCCTTTAGATCTTTCTCTAGACTTATTCTTGCCACCAAATCTGGATTTGGATCGTTCACTGCTTTTTCCTCTTATGAAAAGAGCCTCTTGCGTTGCACTATCAGAACAAGCTCTCCTCATCTCTTCAGACAATAGAGCAACTACTACGCCTTCAAAGGATAATGCACTAATACCAGTGCTAATGGAAATAATTATATGTTCCCATGAATTCGGCAGTGAACATAACAAAGTACATGCTTTATTTCCTCATCCGTATTGACATTGATTGATGCAAGTTGCCCATAAATAGTATTAAACTCGTTTAAGTGTGCAGAAAAAGAATCACCTTCACTCATCCGAAGGTTATACAGTCGTTTCCACAAAAAGAGTTTGTTCACGAGTGATTTGCTCTGATAAAGGTTTTCTAGCTTCGTCCAGAGATCCTTCAACGTTTTCTTAGAAGTCACGTTCACCAGAATGCTATCCACAAGGCATAGCTAGATTAGGCTTCGCGCCCTCTGATAACTGCTAGTCCGCGCCTTCAATTCACCAGATGTGGACTTGGTCTCCTTTGCCTTCTCCGTGGATTTTTCCTTGGGTTTATCTTCTTTGATCACGTGCCATAGATCTCTGTCCACAAGCAAAGTCTCCATCTTCAATTTCCATAACTCGAAACCCTTTCCTCCGAACTTTTCTACTTCAATCCGCGATTGACCAGCTGATGACATCTTCTCAAGATTCGATTTTTCGGATCTCTCTTTACTAAGAAACCGTGACCTCAAACCTTGCTCCAATACCAGATGTTGGGATTTGCCGCACAATCACAAAGAAGTAGAGAGTAAAAAATGAGAAAGAGAATCGAGACACAAAGTTTTTATCCTGGTTTACCCTTAAACTAGGGCTACAACTATCAGATGATTCCACTATAATTAGCATCTCGTACGTCTCTGTTACACCTCTCAATTAAAAGCGAAAGAGACTATATATAGACAATAGTTTGATTTAAAATAGGAAACATCTTTCTAGGAAATCTATTCCAATTAGGAAACCTATTCAAAATATGAAACCTAATTGAATTAGGAAACTTTCCTTTTCTGGGCTCAAACTATAAAAGCCTTCTTGCCGCTCAGGATCGCCGTTCCACAACCCTTCCCTGCTAACCGGGGAGTGGGAGCCCTTTGCCTTCTTGTCGATGGGGAGTATGAATCACACCCCAAAAGTGGCTAAATATGTGGTTGTTTAGATCTTAAAATATACATCTGTATATGCATATGTATTTTCTCCTCTCTTTTCTTTTTTCTGTTTTTTGATTTTGACCCTTCGGTTTCATAATATTT
This sequence comes from Syzygium grande, assembly GCA_024733475.1. NCBI lineage: Eukaryota > Viridiplantae > Streptophyta > Magnoliopsida > Myrtales > Myrtaceae > Syzygium > Syzygium grande. The sequence continues at coordinate 13,539,243 of JAMXDD010000003.1, read as the reverse complement.
TGGTGGTCAACTTAATCTAAGCTAAAATTCGAGATGAGATCCTACAAAGAGATGGTGGTCAACCAAGTTAGGTAGATGTCAAAGGACAACTAGCAACTCATCTGCCTGAAGAACGAGGTTGTTAAGGAGCAAATGCACTCAAAGGATCTCAAGAAATCATTTGACACCGTGAGTGAAAAGCTGCCGAATACCATAGAGGAGAACTCTATTTTCAAGCATAGAACAAAGAGGCAGCATGAACAGAACGAGGAGGAAGTATAGATTTGCATCTCAGTAAAAATAAGTTTTGATTAATCTTTTACTAGAGCTAAACATTACTTTTATGGGTTTGTATTTTCGTTGTCATTTTTTGTAAAAGAAGTCCATCTATCCGGCTAAAAGATACTTTTTCATTTCAAATTTATTTTTTGAAGTTGCGACGTATACTTTTTTCCCGCTCGCATGCCTCTTGCCCCTCTATGTTTCTCATATTGAAAGTTTAATCCTGTCATTAGGATTATCACTCTCAGGCTCAATCTTTTTGAAAGGCTGAATTTGGTCCATGCTATTTGCTCGTTGTGTTTGGTGGAGTATTTGAATGTCTTCTTAGACTGTTAATCCCGTATGGTTAAAATAATTTCCTACTTCCTCCAATGTTGTATTTTCATGTCCATTGACTCTTGGTATTTGCCTCCGACAGCTTCAGGAGAAGGAAAAGGAGAAATTTGTGGCTGAAAGGACGACGTGGGACAAAAAGCATGAAGACAAGTGGGGGGGGGTATGAAGAAATAGGCACGAGGATGAGGAAGTGGAGTTGGAGGACGAGTTCAAGACCCAACTCACTCAATATGAATTGAGGCCTTGCCTTCTTAATGTGTTATCTAGATCAGACTTATGCACTGTTTATCAGGCTCATGTTTTTGGGCCAAGAAGTAATTGTCTTTCAACAAGTTATGTTATGCTTTAAAACTTTTCTAAATTTGTCAAAGGCTTTTACGTGGATGTTTAGATGGTAACTGTTGTATATGTAGATTGCTTTGTGCCTTTCTTTATTCACAATAAATGGGAAAGAGTAAGGTAAGAAGTAGAGCATGATAGTCAAGAAACCAATACTTTTGCCTTCAGCAGGAGTTGAAATCTCTAGAAGTAGAGCATGATAGAAGCCTGGCGAGATTCGGCAATTTGCCGGCCGTCACGCCCGACCATAGGTCTCGGATGCCTTGGCACTTGGGGCCGAGGCGGCGCCTGTCTGCCCAGCCAAGGTAGCCAGCCCCAATGGCCACCGCTCAAGCTCCGACCGGGGCTTTTCGAGCCCAAACGTCCGTCGAGCTTGGCCAGCAGACCCAAGCCAATTTTTAGCCCTCCTTAGCCTTACCTAGCAATCACACGGCCAGGAATGGCCTCCCGAC